>JAQGDG010000189.1:0-267575 GCA_029844215.1 Przewalskia tangutica | reverse complement strand
AAACCACGCTCCTGACATCGATCCGCGAAACTTATTTGCACGAGTCGGCCTAGTCAATGGTGCGAGAGATAGAAGCAAACTTCTCTGAACCAGATAATAACTGCGAGGCCGAGCTGCGAACCTCAGCCGGAGTAGTAGGTCGAGGCCAAGTCTGTTGCCTCGATCTTGGCGTATCCACTCGAATACCGTCGGCCAACAATATGCCCGAAAAGCCACGAAGTTAACCAAAACTCACATTTGGAAAACTTGGCGTCAAGCTGCTGGTCTGAGAACTCGGCCACGATCGCCGAATGCTCGCGTACTCTTTCTGGCGAGAATAAACCAAGATATCATCGATGAACACTATCACAAGCGTGTCAAAAATGGTTTGAACACTCGGTTCATCAAATCCATGAATACTGGCCGGGCATTGGTCAACCAAAGACATGACCACGAACTCATAATGCGTCTGGTCGGAATGCGATCTAGGGACATCAGCCTCTCGACTGTGCGATGATAGCCGTCGCGGATCAATCTTGGAGAAACATCTACGCACCTGCTGGTCGAACAAATCATCAATCACAGGAAGAAGTGTATCTGTTCTTAATGGTCACCTTGTTGTTGCTGTAATCAACACGTGCGCGCGTCGTCATCTTCTTCACGAACAATCTGGCGCTCCCGGGGAGAAACACTAGGCACGATGAAGCCGCTTCTCGGCCAAATCTCTGGTGATCCTTGACTCTCTCGGCTTCGGCGGGTGCCGTTACGTATGGCGGAATGGAAATAGGCGAGTGTCGTCGCGGCAACGTCGATACAAAACTCTATCTCTCTCGGGAGGATGCGGGAAGTCGTGCGGAAATACGTGCGGGAACTCTCGACTCTTTGGGCCCGAAAATCTGGCACGCCACCTCGATTATCAAACACCGAGCGAGATGGTAGATGTACCCGCCTGCGCGTCTTCCTGGCCGAGGTAGGAAATAAACCTACCTCGGCGTCTGGTGTTCCCGCTCCCAAATAACGGCTCGCCGAGAGCTGGAACGTACTACTCTCTCCTGCGGTCTACATTGGCGTAGCAAGCTAGCCAATCCGTACCCCATGATCACGTCGAAATCAGTCATGTCGGCTCTATCAAGTCGGCTAAGTCGGCGGCGCATAAGGTCCTTTGGACAAACTTTAAATACCGCCGAGCTACCCGAATCACCCGGCTGGCGTAGCTACCTCGAAAGAGGTCTATGGACTCGAGCTCTATCCACATCTACTAGCGAGGAGATATATGGGGCCAGTAGAACCGGATCTATCAAGGCATACATCATGTCGGAGGCCCGATAAGGTACACTGGCGACATCGGTGAGGCCTCACGATCTGCCCATTTGGACAAGGCATAAATGCGGTTACGAGGACCGCTAGAAGCTGAGACCGAGCCACGACCTCTGCGCGACCTGGCGGCCATGAGTACCACGCCTCGGCGAGTAGCGTCGGAGATGAAGAAGCCGACAAAGAACCATGGTGACCACTGCATCTGCCTGCCGCGGTCGGACGATTCCTCGCCAAAGTGACCTGCGGCCTGGCAAACAAGCTCCATGCGCTTCCTAACTCAGAAGTGGGATCTGCCATCGGCTGAGAGGTGGATCCCCGATCGCTGATACCTCTGCCGCTCACGGGCGTACAGAAGCCTGAGATGCAGTACGCCTCGAATACTCTTTAGGTGTCTTGAGTCGGTCTGAGGAAGTCTTTCTGAAGCTGGTATGTGGTGCAAATCTGTTCTTCTTTGAGCGCCCACCTGATAGCCACAAAGACCTGTAGTCTGGTCTTAGCCTGCTGCTGTCAGCCCGTCGGCCTCTCGCTCCTGCATGACAAATTGCATGAGCACAAATGCGGGTAATATCCATGCTGTGGGTGAAAGGCCACACACTTACAAGACTACGTATATAATCCATCTAGCCAGGTGGCGTGGCGGTGCACCACCATCCCTCATGCTCACATACAGTATTTGCAGGACATGCTCCAGACAATGAATCAAACTCGACATTATACTCCTAATGTCGTCCTCTCTGTCTCGATAAGCAATGCCCATTCATTTGAGTGCCCACCATAAATGCAGCAGGCAGAGTGAGTGAGGCCACTCGAGAACTCGATCCCCACAGTAGGCGGGGGCTGCGTCTTCTCCAAGGATAACTCGCGAATCAAACCCCGATATTTGCGGTATCCACTTTGTGCGTCTGACGAAAAGTCCGCGGACTCGATGCCACGGCGCCCTTGATCACGTATATGATCCTCTGTAAGCGGCGGATTGAACTCCTGCTGGATGCATCACATGCGGCCCCTCGACACCTGTAGAACTCTGGCGGGCGAAATTACAACTCGGGGAAATCCAGCCAGCCTCGAAGGCTATGCGCCCTCGGGTGAACCACCAGCGGGTGCTCTTCGTAAGAAATTTAGGCTGAGCTGCGCCGCATCGAGCTGTCCTATTATGCAGCCCACGATCACGGCGATGGCGAGTCATCTCTGCGTAACCCGTCACCAAATACGCTCGGTTGTGGGATGGCTGAGTGTAAAATCTTGTGGTCTAAATGACCCGCTGCTTTGCGGACACTAAACCCTCGACGGGGTGGCGGCGTCGTGAGAACTCCAGCCGTCTCGGGTATAGGCGGGCACAGGCCTCCTGCGTGACTCTAGGTGTCCCACTAGCATGACTCCCTCATTTTGGCGCCTTGCCGCCATACGGGCAAGGTTGCCTTACGTGGAGGCATAAGCGATTCTGAAAAGGAATCGTTCTAGAGGTCCAGCAACAACACGGCTCTAAAGCCACGATCTCGAGTGGGAAGAATGAAACCAATCACTAAATATCCTATAGCCTCACTGATTATTGGTGTGAGTGCTGACAACACAGATAATCAATCTTTCTACTAGATACGATGCAATAAGACATTTTAGAAGGGATTAAGCTGCTCACATGATGCACTTTTATCGCGACCACGGTTCACGGGAGACATGTTTAGTGCACTCCAGGAGCACTCAAGCGAGTCATACATCAGAGAAAATCGTGAAATATAAAACAAGATATAGATCGGTGAAAATTGGAACCACAATTTTATATGAGAAAAGTAAGCCTTTACGGCATATACATCTAACTTGAGTTTTGCGATTACGTCCCAGTATCATGATAAACAGGACCTCTAAGGAAGTAAAGCAACTATGGCGGGACGGGGCCACGCCATACCACAAATGTACAAAGCTATCTACAATACGGGAGTCATACCCGAAGAAAGTAGAGCCTCGGAGAAGATGGATGTTATACCTGTGTTTCAGTATATGCATTGGAGGCGTGCGTCTGAAGAATTTGAGAACTTAAAGTTTGGCATAGGTTGAAATTTGTACCTGACACGGGTCGAGTCGTTTTTGAAGCGTTTTCTGAGAGCTTGCGTAGGAAAGTTCGGCTATGTCGTTTTGTATTTTTGCCAGTTTTTCGGCGGCGGAACATTTTGGGCCAGAGGTGACATCACCCTCAGTGGAGGCATAGAAGCGGTTTGGCCTTGGCCGATTGGTGCCTTGTTTTGTGCCTTACTTTGTGCCATGTTTGGTGCCATATTTTGTGCCTTGTTTTGGGGTTTAGGGTTAGGGTGCACTTGGCTTGATCAAGGCCTTACACTTGCCTTGCACATGGCTTGATCTTGGCCATTGGTTGGCCTTTGGCTTCCCTATAAATACCCCTCTCTTGTTGAAGACTTCTTCGTCCTAAATTTCACTAAGTCTTGAAATCCTCCTCCTGCTTGTGTTGTGTTCTCGTCCAGAGGTCCACCCCTTTGAGAAGCTTTGGCGAGGGCCTCCTCCCGCCCAGTAGTGTTGGTAGGGGTACCCCACAGCCTGGTTGTTTAGTATAATACACCTCTTGGTAGAAATACTCTCAGTATTGTTATAATGCCCAAAATACCTTAGCCTTTACCTTGTAGTATTCCAAAGTTACCTCATACGTAGAGCAGGAAATACTACCTTTTGTCCTCTTAGTCTCAAGCGAAACCTAAGAAATCTTCATAGTTAGTTGAAGTATTTAAGTAGAAGTTAGTTAGAAGCTTACAGGAGTTGTTTGGAGGCGGATTGGGCGCCAATTAGGAGCTAAACCTTGCTCGGGATCGACTTTATAACTTGGATAATTTTGGGCTTATCGAGGTAAATATTCTTGTCCCTTGTTGTAATTGGAAATTACATATGGTGGATATATAGTTGAGGTATACTATATATAGAAGCTGAACATAGCTTTTGACAATGTCTTTTGACTTAAGCACAATTTAAAGAAGAGCTGTTTGTAATTACATGGGGCGTATTCACGATGAGACTTGTGGTATTACTTTGTGTAGTAGAATTGTATCGTCGGTTAGGCGTATAAGCCCTGAGTTGGCTTAGTGGCCGGCCTCGATAGAGAGGAGATTTACTGATTTGCGGAAGTCTTGCGAATTTTCTGTAGAATATGGAACGTGCGGTTAGAAGTTAATAGACGTTTGTGGCCTTATAGGTGGAAATCTTTGCGAGTGGCGTATTCTACTTGAAGAGTGGAGCGACTAGCAGATTCTGATCTTGTGGAGCGTTTTGCTTATTATGCGATAATCGTCGCGAGGTATGTGAACCTCTTCTATCCTTCTAGCATGATTCTTTGTAAACTATATGCGGTGAAGCGTACATGTGTTAAATGAGTTGGTTGGTTTAAAACATAGGGTGTTATAATAGCTTTATGGGAAGTTAGTTATATGACTTTATGTAGGTAAAAGATTGGTTTGTTGATTGTGAAGTTAAGAGACTTGATCTTGAAAGATAAGAGACTTAACTTGTTTTACTTAGTTATTAACATTTTGTTAAATGTGTTGTGAAACCTCATTCGCGAGTAATGAGTACTGGTTTTAAAAGAATAATGTTTCTTGATTTGAAAATGAGAATAAGTTATCGAGCAAACCACGGCGGCGCTAATAGCGAAGGTGTATTGACAATTAACTAATTGTTATTAAAACGTTAGAAACCTCCATCTGCATAGAAGCTAGATAAGACAAATTGTATTACATTTCCTAGATCATGTGCTTTGTAACAAGATTGTTGTAAACAGAATAAGCGGCTCACGTCTGAACATATATTTACTCGATTGTTTTAAGAGATTAAGACTATGAGTTATGAAACCCTTTTTTTAGGTAAATGCAAATATTATTAATAATAGCTTGGAAAGAAAGTGACTCTGATCGGTCATTGAGGTTCTCGATCCTCAGCGTAATGAAAAGAAGAAATTAGGGAGGGAGGGTGGTGGCCGAAGGTGCCCGTTAAAAGAGGGGATAAAGTCATGAGAACTCTATAAGATGTTGTTTTAATCCTTGTAATGACCTCTTACAGCAGGTAGCATGTGCCTTGAAGCGATGTGTTTCTTGTCCTCCAAATCTCATAGACCACTATGCAAAAGGCAAGCAAGGTAGCTTTGGCTCGGATGCTTGTCCAGCGGTGGTCTTTCTTAATCGGCTTGAGAGACTTTCGACGATTGGCATTTCTCTCCTAATACCCAACCAATCCCTTATACTCTTTGAAATCAAGGGTGGTGTAGGCGAGGTAAAGAAGAGGTGCTCCTTGTCTCATTAACATGCTGCAGATTCCAAAGACTTATCCTCCAAATTTAGAAATGAAGAGTGTCGCTGTAGCTAAGCAGCTTTCTACAATTAAGCCACGTGGTGAGCGAAAACTTAGGGGAATGAACCGCACCAAATTTGGGACATCGAGGCTTTATCTTGCGTGGCGCGCAAAATATCATAGACTGAGCTTGAATCAAATTTACCATTGGTACAACACTTTTCCAATCCAGATTGCGACTCAGCTCACAGTAGATGGAAACAAGTTTGTCACGAATTAGCAAATTTTTGAATAGAGGTGAGTCCACAGGGCGTACCACGTATTCCCAAAAAGAATCGCCTCTCAAATAAAAGTTGTTGATCCATTGGACCCATGGTGAATCAGTCTCATTGTGGGTTTGCCAAATAGTCGGGATAGCGGGGCATGGTTCCATTCCTTGATGTTCATAAGGCCCAGCCGCCGGTTGAGGCAAGCAAATAACATCCCAGCGACTCTTGGTGGTTTCCCACCCATAAGAAGCCCGAATACATGCGGACCGCACCTTGTTGAGGCTGTGGCGGGAATAGGAAGTGCCGGAACCAAAAGCTCTCAACCCGCTTGGATGGCCAGCTGATAAGTTCTAGCTTACCGCGTAAGAAGCCAGTGGTGCCCCCATTTTGAGATGTAATTCGAAATTGCACTAGTGAAAGGAGCAAATTGATCTCACAGGCGAGATTGGGGACAAAGGAATCCCCAATGCGAGCCAGGAAAACCAGATGCGAATCCCACTGCTGGACAAGGTCGAGTCACGACAGTATCTGCGCTCTGCTAAGTGAGCGGAGGATTTTGATGGGTTAAGAGTTAACCACAGAGGCGACCCTCAGGTTCCTCGAACAATTCGTAAAGTCCCATGAAGAATCGTCTCCTTTGGCAAAGAGCGTAGAATTCGTCATGAAGGCAAGATGAGTAATACTGACCTTTACACTTTGGATAATAAGAAAGTTCTTTGAGCCTTCAAATTCAGCATCCTTGATAAGTATTCCATACACAAGATAAAAAGCGAAGGGACATGGATCACCTTGTCTTAAGCGTACTTACCGCCAAAGTAACCATGTAGCTCACGTTGATAGAAAGAGAGAGAAGGAGGTGAGCAAACACATTCCATGATCCATCTAACAAATCTGTTGGAAGAAGTTAAGACCTCTTAATCTGAATCAAGGAAACTCAAGAGGCCGTGTCAAAGCTTTAGAAGATCTACCATAAGCATACACCTTGGTGAGACTACAGCTCTATTAAATCCTTTCACGAGTTCTTGTGCTATATAGGCATTGTCCATCATGTTTTACGCCTTTCACAAAAGCCCACTTGTGATTTGTCCACAGAGAAGGAAGAACCCTTGCCATTACGTTGGCTAGAATCTTTGTAATGATCTTATAGACCACATTAGATTAATCAATAGGCCTAAAATCGGTTACGCTTAGGATCCGTCTGTCTTGAGCGGGGCAATGATGGTATGATTTACTGCTTCAAAAGAACTGATGAGAAGAACTCTTGAACACTTCTTACTCGTCATGTCCCGTCTTTCCATCTATTCTTGAAGAAAGCGTTGAATAACCATCGGTCCGGAGCACTTGTCATTCCTATATCGAGAAAGAGCTTCAAATCTCCTTTGGGGATATGAAATACAAAAGATGTATCATCCTCTTCACTTATCTTGGGCCAAAGTTGCATACTTGAGGATCAGGTTCGATGTGGATTGGGATGAGCCTAAAAGATCTTTGTAAAACTCCACAAGTAGCTCCCTCGACTTCCCGGGTGATGTAGTGATAGCACCATTGGATTTGACAAGAAAGTTGATGGAGTTTTTGACATTGCTTCTCTTGATCAAGCTATGGAAGTATTTGGAGCATTTATCACTTCCATCAAGTGTTTTACTGCCTCGACTTTTGCCTTATGAAGTGTCTCTCGGCTTCCGTTAAGGTGTTGGCTTTAACTCTTGAGGACTTAACCTTGGCTTTAAGTTCCTCATCAAAGGGATCTTCCATGTGCTCATTGATAGCCTCCTTAAACTCCATATTAGCCTCCTGCTCTTTGATCAATGCTACAAATTCACTTATATTCAATGCCCTCGATGGTTGTTTCAAGGTTTTCAATTTTGAGGCTAGGGCCAATTGACATTCCCAATATGTCTTGTCTCGGATGAAGTCATAATGTTCTCGAATGCGGGTGAGAAGCCACGTATTCATGAACTTGAAGCTGCTGACGTTATAGGATGCAATTGATGGCCATCACGGGGATGGTGGTGAGAGCAGTTCCATAGGCGAAATTGGCCTTGCATTCTAAGGTCAAATCACTCCAATTTTGATTACATCATTATTCTATCAAGCTTGGACCGTCGAACCATTGGTCCAGTGTAGAATGAGCGGAAGAAGGAGTGTCTTCGGTCCGTGGGCATTCTGAAATCACCAAGGTCCTTAAGTGCGTAAGAGGCGTAAGTGGAGGACCCCTTATCATGAGGGTAGCAATAAGTGTTGAAATCTCCCATAATCATCAAGGCCTAGTGATGCGATGCCCAGTGAGTAAGGTGATGCCAAAGCTTGCTCTATCAGTGATGCTATAAGCGGGTACACAAATGTGTAGCAGGAAAGACACGTGTTATCTTACAACTTGCTGAACATGGATATGTTGAGAATCCATTCCAAGCACTTCACATGGACCTAGAGGATCAATTAGTAGCGTTAAGTCGCTTAATGAATTCTAGATTTGAGCAAAAGTTCAATTTTTAAATCTTTGAGTAGACAAGACTCAATCCTTTCCCTTGAGAGTTTTGTTTCCAACGGACAAATCAATGCCACGTCATCTTTGTTTAGTGAGACTACACACAAGAGCTTGCGTGGCTGCCATCCTTAGTCATGAAGTCCACGGACATTCGAAGAAAGAATTTTCATTAGGAAGCGGAGGAGGTTTTATTAGCACCTCAGCGCTTTGCTGTATAGTCTTCCCACGCCTTTTGTCATGAACTTCCTCGGCATTACATCTTTCCAACCATCTTCTATATTCTTTGGAAGCCATAAGCATGTTCAGTAAGCTATATTCCCAGCGTTCAAAGGTAACACTCAGGCGCTTGTGTGAAACCTCAGATTACACCACTTGTTTGTATTTCCATCCAAAGAGGGTTGCGGGTTTATAGGAACCTCGAGGATCGGGATGCTTAGACTCATACGCATCTATTAAGTTACTGCACTACCATCACGTGAATGAGGCCTGGGGACCTGGCTTGAGATTCCGTAAGGATGTTGGACGAGAATGACCCAAAGCAGAAGGATCGCGGCGTGTCACGAAGCCATAATGGCAAGGACCGGGAGGTGTTGTGTGGTTACATTCATCAACTTCCATCAAGTTATCGGCATCTGTGGGATGATGCATGAAGGTAGATTGGGGATGCAGAGTTCCATCCGTACCTCTGTTGGCATTCGCTAGTAGCACGCTTCATTGTTTTTAGGAGGTATCAGCATGTGCGCGTTTCTTTGGAGCAACTTCCGTGTTAGCATCATACGAATCCTACACGGTGATTGTGTCCAAAAGCGCACATTGATAGCAAAGTGGATAGTTTTCATAGTTTACCCTTTGAGTATACATACATTGCTCGGGAGATTGACAAACTCACTTATTGGCTCGCGCGACATCAGCCTACAAGAACTCTAGCATAGTTCATTTTGGATCTTTCCTTAGTAAATTGGTGGTGTAAAGAGGTTTTCCTACGTGAAGCAATCTTACTAAGTCCGTGGCACTCGGATAGAGAGGAATGTCGGAAATGTGACCAAATAGGAATATCATGAATAACTCATCCGTTATAGAACTCCTTTATTGATAGCTTTGAGCATCATAGTCTTCAGTAGACCATATAAGGGCCACCATGAAGTACATTAGTGCGCTCGTCTCGTCATAAATTTGAACACCGTCCATCGCTTTGCCATATGGTATAATCGGCATTTCACACCCCGCCTTCACAATGGTATTTAAGGCTTCTCTTCAGGAAGGGACCAGTGAAACAACCAATTAAGCAATAACCCGTGTTTGAATGAATGGCACTTCGTCCTCGACTTATGTTTACTTCCGCTTGTTGTTCAATATGTTGTAGCTTCATTCCTTTTGCTTCAATCCTGGTACCATGAACTCCGCATAAGTCTTCTTGGGAGAAGGCACCTTGCCATGATCGGGGATGATTAATAAAGTGAACTTTCGGGTGGAATTTGGTGTTGTTTAGAAGATGCATTTGTTTGTGGATCAATGGGAGGTATTCTGGAGGTATAAGCGAGAGGGTTGGGTAGAAGGATTTGTGCTAGGGCCCATGATAGGAGAAAAATTCGCGTGCCATTTGGTAGGTTAGGAATGTGTCATGTGTTTTAGAAGGTAAAGAAGGAAGGGATGATAAAGAGGTGGGGCTAAGTGTGGATCGGGGAGTATTGAGGAGGTATTGGGTGAGAGAGTGTGTTTGTTTAAGACTTTGTTAGTGCTCGAGGAAGAGTTAAAGGCGAAAGGTTTATTTCGGTTCTTGATGTTTGCACCACTAAGCAACTTGTTAAAGAGGAAGGCCATTAATGACACTTAGATTCATGGGTTGTTGTCTCATTGCGAGAGGAGCTTTGGAACTCGCGTCATTTAAGTCAGCCCGCCAGCCGCGTTATTAATGATATGTGTAGTTCTAGGCTCGTTGGAGGTAGAATTCGCTTTGTTTCCCAAAGTTGACCCGATCCTTGCATTACGAGAATAATTAGTGACCCATGAGCACCTCACGACTCGCTTGGTATTACTGTCCAACATAATGACCCGTCGTTGAATGAGGCACATTGGTACCGTAGCCTTAACATATGACGCCTCGGCTCCCACAGCATTAATGTAAGGCTCCTTTCCATGGTGACTTGATCCTTGCATGCGGGGATACTCGATGTCGCGAGAACCTCACGAACCGTCTTGGTATTATTACCAGTCGCAAAATCCGTCGTTGAAGGAGGCTCGTTAATACCATGACGCTTAAGTGTGCGCCTCGGTTCCACGACATTAATGTAAGGCTCGCTTTCCCGCGATTGACGATCCTTGCATCGCGGGGATACTCGATGTCGCCAGGCACCCTCATGAACCGTCTTGGTATTCCGTCGTAAAGACCCGTCATTGAAAGAGCTCGTTAATACATGACGCCAAAGTTTAACGCCTCGGTTCCCGGCATTAATGTAAAGCTCGCTTTCCCAGCGGCTTGATCCTTGAACCGCGGGGATATTCGATGTCCATGGACACCTCTTGAAAGCGTCTTGGTATTACGATCCTCGTAATGGCCGTCGTTGGAAGAGGCTGCGTTGGTACCAGCGTCTTAGAAGTGGCGCCTCGGCTCGCTTAACCTTGACTCGCGGCATGCTTATTGGGAATATGAGTGTCATTAATGCTATCAAGACTTAGGAACTTGCAATACGTGAATAGTCTCGAGACCCGTTGACATCCTCACGACCCATACGAGCTCACGGCCAGCGCGTACGGTTGGACGAGAGTGGGCCATCGCCTCATTCGTCAGCCATGCGATGCGGCCCGAAATCGTCCCTTTCGGTTAGCTGAGTAAATTACGGGGGTGTGTCGAGGTACTGGTGTCACTGCGTGGCGCCTGTTCCTCCGTGATAATCCTGAATCGACGATTGGCGTGATAGGATCTGCCACCGTAAGAAGCTTCCGTGTGAATACCGCTTATATCCAAGTTCTCGATGCTCAATGCTTTTGCCCCATTCATGAGATCTTTTGTAGCGTAGCATCATCTAATACATTCTCTGAGGATCGTGAGTGCAGCGTGACATGAACGAGGCAGATGGAGTGCGAAATTGTAGGAATGAGGTTTTCTTCGGCAATTGTTGAATGCCTCCATTTTCTTCTTCCTTGTTCTAGCCTTAGTCGAACTTCACGAACCTCTGAATCATTGCTGGAGCGTGTGTGGCGTTTAGATTTCTTCATATTGCAAGCGTAATACTTCAAACCATGAGAACAATCGGAAAACATAGGGGAGAAGAGGAAAAAGCGAAGGAGCAACTAAGGAAAACGTTGAGGCGTTTTCCTTAGTGAAGAAACTTCTCTCTAACTCCTAAAATGTTGTTTGAGTTATGAAACCCTTATAAAATGAGAAACTTGAGCATTTGAAATTAAGCAAACTGAGCGTTTGGAAAATAATGTTGTTACTTGATTTTACAAAGAGTATTTTGGTTTACCTAAAAATGTGAGTCACTCTATTTTTATACTCACGGGTGTCGGGTGACCTTTATGAAAGGAATGGATCTCTTAAAGGAAGTTAACGTGCGTAGTACTTAGGGTTAAAACCCGGACTTTGATCTGAAATGGAAGTACCTTGAGTTGTGTGTAACTTGCCTATGCTGTTGTTGTGTAACTTCGACTATGCTTGTTGTGATAGCCTTTTGTTATACCCGTAGTTGCGGGGTATGTATGTGAGGGCGTCGTGCGAGTGCGGCGAAATTTTGAAAGAAAGAAAGATGTGAGTTTTAAGCGGAAAAGTTTCCGGTTATTTGTGAAGAAAAGGTTAGTTAATGGGAATTGGATTCCCAGTTTGGTATTTGGACTTCATAGATTATATTAGAATTTTGAGATTTTTTTGGAAATGGTCACGTGGGGCCTTGGGAGAAATTCGGTTTTGTAGGGCCCACTTTGTTTTGAGATTTTGGCCATTGTGGATATTTTTGGAAGGCGTTTTTGAGGGCCAATAGGAGGGTGACACGTGTCACCCGCTGAGTGGCCAGTAGAATGACGTTTGTGCCTGACACTTTGGTTAAGTCGTTTTTGGCGAAGCGTTTTACATAACTGCGAAGGGAAAATTCCGGCTATGTCGTTTTGTATTTTTGCGGATTTTTAGAGGCGAAACATTACGGACCAGCGGGAGGGTGGCATGTCACCTGATGAAACATGTGGAGCGTGACTTGGCGGATTGGGGGGGGCAAGTTGTGGTAGATATTTGTGTATATATTTGTTAGGTTTTTTAGGAGTAGGGTCTATGGTGCAATTGGCTTGATCTTGGCGTTCCACTTGCCTTGCATGGCTTGATCTTGGCCGTTGGTTGGCTTTGGTTTCTATAAATACCCTTATGTTGATGAACTCTTCGTCCACAAATGAAACCTTCGAGCACAAAATCCCTCCCTCCTCTTGTGTTGAGTTCGTCGACTCATCCCCCTCTTTTGAGAGTCTTGGCGAGGGCCTCCTCCTCCCTTTGTGGTGCCTTGGTAGTGGGGTACCCACAACCTAGTTGTTTTAGTATAATACCGCTTGTTGTGGTATAGAAATACTCCTAGTATTGTTATAATGCCCAAAATACCTTAGCATGTACCTTGTAGTATTCGAAGATACCTCTTTCGTAGAGTGGGAAATACTACCTTTTGTCCTTTTAGTCTCAGCCAAAACCTAGGAAATCTTGTAGTTGGTTGAAGTATTTAAGTAGAAGTTGGTTAGAACTTCTAAGGGTTGTTTGGAGTGGTTTGGAGCATGGTGGAGCTAAACCTTGCTCGGGATCGACATTATAACTTGGATAATTTTGGGCTTATCGAGGTAATTATCTTGTCCTCTATTGTAATTGGAAATTACATGTTTGTTAGAATATATAGTTGAAGTATACTATATATGGAACTATACTTAGTATTAAACAATGTCTTTTGACTTAAGCTGAAGAATAAAGCGATGAGCTGTATTTACATAGGGTGTATTGCGGTAGACTTGTGTAGAATTGTACGTCAGGTTAGGCGTGTAAACCCCACTGGTTGGCTTGGTAGCGGCCTCGATAGAGGAGGAGATTTCTGTTGTTGCGGGAGAGTCTTGCGAATTTTCTATAGAAAGATAGAAACTTGTGTTTTGGGGTTAATGAGCGTTTGTGACCTTTATAGGTGAAAGTACTAAGAGTAGCGTATTCTACTCGAGGAGTGGAAAGGGCTATGAGGTTGTAGTACTTGGGCATTTTGCTTATTGTCGATAAATCGTCGCGAGGTATGTGAACCTCTTCTATCTTTTCTAGCATGATTGTTGTGAACTATGTAATGCGGTGAGCGTCATGTGCTAAGTGATTTGGTTGGTTTAAAACATAGGGTGTTATAATAGCTTTATGGGAAGTTAGTTATAACGACCTTATGTAAGTGAAAATGGTTTCTTGATGTTAGAAGTTAGAGACTTGATCTTATAAGATAAGAGACTTAACTTATTTGTTTTAATGTGGATGTTTGTGTGAAACCTCATTTGTGAGTAATGAGTACTTGGTTTTAAAGGGATAATGTTTCTTGATTTGGGAATCGAGAATGTGTATCGACAGACCAACTGCGGCGTTAATAAAGGAAAATGTATTGAATAATGATGTATTTGTATTAAAACCGGTAGAAACCTAAATCTGCATAGAAGCTAGATGAGACAAAATGATATTACATTTTCTAGATCATGTTCTTTGTAATAAGATCGTTATAAGCAAGAATAAACTACTCGCATATATGACATATGTTACTCGATTGTTCTAAAAGGAATCAGTGATTAAGTTTGGGAACTATGAAACCATTTGAAAATGAGAAGCTTGAGTAATTGAAACTAGGCAAAGTGGAACTTAGGAAAAGAATGTTGTTACTTGATTTTGAAAAGGAAGGTGGGTTGGTCATTCTAATACTCACGGGTATCGGGTGACTTTTATAAAAGTAATGGATCTCTTTTAAAAGAACTTAACATATGTAGTACTTTGGGGTTAAAAGCTTAGGACTTTGGCGTAAAATGAAAGTACTTTGAGTTATGTGAAACTTACCTATGCTTGTTGTTGTGAAACTTGCCTATGCTTGTTGTTGTGAAACTTGCCTATGCTTGTGATGATAGCCTTTGTTGTGCAAGTGTGGTATTTACGTATTCTGGCGTCTCGATAGAGAAGCGGTCGACTTATTGAGAACTTACTTGGGCGTCTTTGGCGGTGATGGAGAATTCAGGTATGTTTCCATTTTGATTCTTGTCTTGTTGTTGGTGTCACATGGGCATATCTGCCGATCTGGTCAGGGCATGCGGCCGTGCAGTCGGGTTGATTACGATATATTGTTATTGTGGTTACATGGACATGTCTGCAGGTAAGTCCAGGGGCATGTGGCCGTGCGGCGGGGTTGATCACGGTATATTATTGTTGATGTCACATGGGCGTGTCTGCGAGGTAAATTAGGGGCGTGTGGCCGTGGGGCGTTGGTATTATTGTTGCATCATGGACATGTCTGCCGTCACGAGAATTAGGGGCATGCGGCCGTGATGCGAACATGATTGATGTTGTGGGCGTGAGACCCGTAGATTATATTGAGTGATGACTTGAGGCGTGAGTCACAGTGGATATATTTGCTTTATGTTGTAGCTTGTAGTTTGGTTATCATCCATGTCTCTGCTTTATATAGACTAGTATGATTTCATTCTGATATTTTTGATTTCACATCACTTAGTACTGTTATCTTGACCTCCTTGAAGTGCGTTAATCTGCATGGTAGAATGCATCAGTCGTGGATCCCGCTCTTGAGATCTGATTCGCGTATTGGGAAAGCTCAGTTTCTTAGGAGGCTTATCTTTTTAGTATGTGTTCCACTGAGTTGTAAGTTCTTGTACATTCGAGGGTATGGCGAGGCCACTGTCCGTCATAGTCGGTGTAAATCTTAAGTGCATGTAGTCTGTTGTGGCGGGGTTGTAAAGGATTAAAGCTATTGAGTTTTATGTATATCTGAAGGCAGATTTTGGTTGCTTTGTTTATGTTCATATATCTTGTTTGCTTGTGTAAAGTTTTATTTTATTAGTTTTCTGCGATGTTGTATCACTAGGGTGCGGGGTAAGGCACGATGCGGGGCAGGCAGTCGTTACAAAAGTGGTATCGAGCGATTAATCTCGGAAAGTGTCCTGAACCGTGTCTAGTAGAGTCTTGATTATCGATGTGTTGTGCACCACATCTATAATCAGGAGGTGCTGAGGACATTTAGGATTAGTTTCCATTCTCACCGTTACGAGATCGTGCCTTAGAGTGTGTTGTAAGTTGGACCCTACAGCGTGTCTCGTTTTGATTATGCCTCCATGGCAGCGAGCCACGAAGGGCAAGGCAATGAGAAACGCTAGTGAGATCTGAGGAGAAATGCAGCGCGAGCGATACGAGGTTGTGCTTGGTGGCAGCGGGTTTTGTGCCTGTACTTGGCCCAGTGAAGGTTAGAAGCGCGGCAATAGGCTGCTGAGACGCCGATACACGAGCCTCGATCCGCGATGCAGAGGCGGAGAGATGGGTTACAAGAGATGGCGATTCTTGGCGAAGTCGTGGCGAATATGAGATAAAAGTGGGAAGCTGTGATTCCGATTCGATAGCGCGATGGTTCACCCCGGCGAATAGTTTGAGCTACAGGACTTTACGAGTTAGCACTTGAGTTTTATGGGTGAGGCACGAGGATGATCGCGAGGAGTTCATCCGGCGATTCTGGATCGTGCGGGTGATCGAGCTTGAAGACCGAGTCTGTGACCTTTGGTTACGCGTCGGTGCGTGATCTGCGATCGATTAGTTTGATTCATGGGGCTTTCGGAGAGCATGTACCTCAGCGATATGGGATGAGTTTTGAGGCTTCCTCACGCACTTCACCTCGCGGATGAGAGGGCGCGGTAAACGATTTTGATGCTTAAACGAGAGGCGTACGGTTGGGAGTCTGATGTGAGTTCGACTCATTGGCGATGCGTCGGCGTTAGTAGCTAGTATGGAGGATCAGTGCACCGATATATTCACGAGGCTCGATGATTACATGTCGAGGCATGTTGGGGAGTAGCTCTTGGTAGGGCATGGACATTGCGCATGCGAGCTCATCTGTTGGGATGAAACGCGGAGGTCGGCGGAATGACGAATCAGCGAAGAAGGGCGAACAGCGGTCGCTGGTGACTTTCGAGGCGGACCGCCTCGGCCATCTAGTTTTGTACCTCCGCGGTGCAGTGGTCCTCATGACCTTGAGTATTCGGGAAGCGGTCGGGGCTCGAGGTTGAGTTTCGAGGAAGTAAGGGTGTTGGCGAATCGGTCACCCCTGCCTCGGTGTGGTCGATGTAGTAGACGCGTTTGAAGTGTCGTGGTGCGAGGAGCTTGTTATTTTGCGGCCCGGCGGGGGCCATTTCGCGGAAGCACATCAGGCCAGGTATACGGATATTGCGACTCGGCCTCAGGATCGATGTTTGGTTCGCCGCGCCTACGATTATGCGCCTGCGGTGAGCCTATGATTAGAGTGGGCGGTAGCCAGTATATCCTTAACCCTCTAGAGTTTTGGTATGCTTGTTATGATGGTCTCGTTATTATGTGCTATATGCGAATAGCGTTGTGTTAATGAGGTTAGAAAACATGCTTAGTTGGGAGGATCGTGTAGGGGCATGGTAAGTGTGAACCTTAGACTATGTCACATTGAGACCTTAGGGTAAGGTCGTCTTGAGTTAAAGATTTATTTTGACCACTTGCTCAGTAGTAGTATACGTGGGATTTATTTGTGTGATAAGTCAGTGGGTAGTGTGAGATGGAAGTGGTAGGTTTCATGATGTGAATTAGTAAGATTGTTCGGATCGGGAACAAGAGTTTAGCGCGGTTGGGGGTGGGTTGAGTACCATTTGCGGGTCGACGTAACGGTTTGGGGTGGAGTCAGTTAGGTGGTCACTTGGTGGTAGGGTCACGGGATGCTAGGCCAGTTTGTATGATCATCGTATGAGTTAGTGGGCGCGTTCGACGAGCGGTTCGTAAAGGCGGGAATGGCCTTAAGGAAGTTTGAGGTTAGTAAGATGACCAAGTTTGGAGGTAGTGACTCAGAGAGATTTTGAGGCGAGTAATGGTGAAGTATGAGTGCGTCTTGGGAGAGTTCAAGTGTTAGAGAAGGGCACGACGAGTAAGGAAGGAAGATAGCGTGTGTTATTTGTGGCGGTATGGCGTTGACAACTTGTTAGAGGCTTCATCGATATCCGTCTTGAGAAGGAACATTCGGGACGAATGTTTCTAAGGAGGAGAATGTTATACCCGTAGTTGCGGGGTATGTATGTGAGGGCGTGCGTGCGAGTGCGAAATTTTGAAAGAAAGAAAGATGTGAGTTTTTGGCGGAAAAGTTTCCGGTTATTTGTGAAGAAAAAGGTTCGTTAATGGAATTGGATTCCCAGTTTGGTGTTGGACTTCATAGATTATATTAGAATTTTGAGATTTTTTTTGGAAATGGTCACGTGGGGCCCAGGAGAAATTCTGGTTTTGTAGGGCCCACTTTGTTTTTGAGATTTTGGCCATTGTGGATATTTTTTAGGAAGGCGTTTTTGAGGGCCAATAGGAGGGTGACACGTGTCACCCCTTTAAAGTGGCAAGTAGAATGACATTTGTGCCTGACACGGTTAGAGTCGTTTTTGGCGAAGCGTTTTACATAACTGCGAAGGAAAATTCGGCTATGTCGTTTTGTATTTTGCGGATTTTAGAGAGGCGAAACATACGGACCAGCGGGAGGGTGGCGTGTGTCACCACTGCGATGGAAGCGTGTGGGCGTGGCTTGGCGAATGAGGCAAGTTGTGGTAGATATTTGTGTAGATATTTGTGAGGTTTTAAGGGTAGGGTCTAGGGTGCACTTGGCTTGATCTTGGCCTTACACTTGCCTTGCACATGGCTTGATCTTGGCCGTTGGTTGGCTTTTGGTTTTCTATAAATACCCTTATGTTGATGAACTCTTACGTCCATGAAATGAAACCTTCAAGCCTAAAATCCTCCCTCCTCTTGTGTTGAGTTCGTCGACTCATCCCCCTCTTTTTGAGAGTCTTGGCAGAGGCCTCCTCCCCCTTTGTGGTGCCTTGGCAGTGGGTACCCACTGCCTAGTTGTTTCGTATAATACCCTTGTTGTGGTATAGAAATACTCCTAGTATTGTTATAATGCCCAAAATACCTTAGCCTTGTACCTTGTAGTATTCCAAGATACCTCTTTCACGTAGAGTCGGAAATACTACCTTTTGTCCTTTTAGTCTCAGCCCAGAAACCACAAGGAAATCTTCATAGTTGGTTGAAGTATTTAAGTAGAAGTTAGTTAGAACTTCTAAGGGTTGTTTGGAGTGGTTTGGGCGCGGTGGAGCTAAACCTTACTCGGGATCGACATTATAACTTGGATAATTTTGGGCTTATCGAGGTAATTATCTTGTCCTCTATTGTAATTGGAAATTACATGTTTGTTAGAATATATAGTTGAAGTATACTATATATGGAACTATACTTAGTATTCGGCAATGTCTTTTGACTTAAGCTTTGAAGAATAAAGAAGCCCAGGCTGTATTTACATGGGGTGTGTGCGATAGACTTGTGTAGAATTGTACGTCAGGTTAGGCGTGTAAACCCCACCAGTTGGCTTGGTAGCGGCCTCGATAGAGAGGAGATTTCTGTTGTTGCGGGAGAGTCTTTGCGAATTTTCTATAGAAAGATAGAAACTTGTGTTTTGGGGTTAATAGGCGTTTGTGACCTTTATAGGTGAAAGTACTAAGAGTAGCGTATTACTCGAGGAGTGGAAAGGGCTAGCAAGGTTGTAGTACTTGGAGCATTTTGCTTATTGTCGATAAATCGTCGAGGTATGTGAACCTCTTCTATCTTTTCTAGCATGATTGTTGTGAACTATGTAGTACGGTGACGTACATGTGCTAAGTGATTTGGTTGGTTTAAAACATAGGGTGTTATAATAGCTTTATGGGAAGTTAGTTATAACGACCTTATGTAAGTGAAAATGGTTTCTTGATGTTAGAAGTTAAGAGACTTGATCTTATAAGATAAGAGACTTAACTTATTTGTTTTAATGTGGATGTTTGTGTGAAACCTCATTCGTGAGTAATGAGTACTTGGTTTTAAAGGGATAATGTTTCTTGATTTGGGAATTAGAATGTGTATCGACGGACCAACTGCGGCGTTAATAAAGGAAAATGTATTGAATAATGATGTGTTTGTATTAAAACCAGTGAAACCTCAATCTGCATAGAAGCTAAGATGAGACAAAATGATATTACATTTTCTAGATCATGTTCTTTGTAATAAGATCGTTATAAACAGAATAAACTACTACATATATGACATATGTTACTCGATTGTTCTAAAAGGAATCAAGTGATTAAGTTTGGGAACTATGAAACCATTTGAAAATGAGAAGCTTGAGTAATTGAAACTAGGCATTGGAACTTAGGAAAGAATGTTGTTACTTGATTTTTGAAAAGGAAGGTGGGTTGGTCATTCTAATACTACGGGTGTCGGGTGACTTTTATAAAAGTAATGGATCTCTTTTAAAAAGAACTTAGCGTATGTAGTACTTTGGGGTTAAAGCCGGACTTTGGCATAAAATGAAAGTACTTTGAGTTATGTGAAACTTACCTATGCTTGTTGTTGTGAAACTTGCCTATGCTTGTTGTTGTGAAACTTGCCTATGCTTGTGATGATAGCCTTTGTTGTGCAAGTGTGGTATTTACGTATTCTGGCGTCTCGATAGAGGCGGTCGACTTATTGAGAACTTACTTGGGCGTCTTTGGCGGTGATGGAGAATTCCACGGGTATGTTTCCTTTTTGATTCTTGTCTTGTTGTTGGTGTCACATGGGCGTATCTGCCGTCACGAGTCGGGGCATGCGGCCATGCGGTGGGTTGATTACGATATATTGTTATTGTGGTTACATGGACATGTCTGCACGAGTAGAATTAGGGGCATGTGGCCATCGGCGAGTTGATCACGGTATATTATTGTTGATGTCACATGGGCGTGTCTACAAGGTAGAATTCGGGGCATGTGGCCATGGGGCATTAGTATTATTGTTGCATCATGGACATGTCTGCCGTCTGAGAATTCGAGGGCATGCGGCCATGATCTGAACATGATTGATGTTGTGGGCGTGAGACCCGTAGTTATATTTGAGTGATGACTTGAGGCGTGAGTCACTGGATATATTTGCTTTTATGTTGTGAAGCGTAGTTTGGTTATCATACATGTCTCTGCTTTATATAGACTAGTATGATTTCATTCTGATATTTTCTGATTTCACATACTTGGTACTGTTATCTTGACCTCGCTTGGGCTGCGTTCATCTGAGTAGAGTACATCGATCGTGGATCCCGCTCTTAGGATCACGATTCGGCGTATTGGAAGCTCGTTTCTTGAGCTTATCTTTTAGTATGTGTTCCACTGAGTTGTAGGTTCTTGTACATTCGGGGTATGGCGGGGCCACTGTCCGTCATAGTCGTTGTAAATCTTAAGTGCATGTAGTCTGTTGTGGGCGGGGTTGTAAAGGATTAAAGCTATTCGAGTTTTATGTATATCTGAAAAGCAACCGTTTTGGTTGCTTTGTTTATGTTCATATATCTTGTTTCTTGTGTAAAGTTTTATTTTCATTGGTTTTCTCGATGTTGTATCACTAGGGTGCGGGGTAGGCACGATGCGGGGCAGGCAGGTCGTTACACCTTTGTTGTGCAAGTGTTGATGTCGGGTGACTTCTTGGGAAGGAGTGGATCTTTTATAAAAGTCTAGAAGTATGGTAATTTGCTTGAGCTTGTTTGTGATACTTTGGTTGTGCGGTATATTGTTGTTGATGTCACATGGACATGTCTGCCGTCTGAGTCAGGGGCATGTGGCCATGCGAGGTTGATTACGATATATTGTTATTGTAGTTACATGGGCGTATACCGTCTGAGAGTCGGGCGTGTGGCCATGCGGCGGGTTGATCACGATATTATTATTGTTAATGTCACATGGGCGTGTCTACCGTCTGAGTCGGGGCATGTGGCCGTAGGGCATTGTTATTATTGTTGCATCGTGGGCATGTCTGCCGTCTGGTCAGGGGCATGCGGCCGTGATGCGAACACGATTGATGTTGTGGGCGTGAGACCCGTAGTTATATTTGAGTGATGACTTGAGGCGTGAGTCACGACTTGACATATGGCTTTTATGTTGTGAGCGTAGTTTTGTTATCATACATGTCTCTGTTTTTATATGAATTATGATTTCATTTCTGATATTTCTGATTTCACATACTTGGTACTGTTATCTTGACCTCGCCGAGGTGCGTTAATACCACGGTAGGAGTACATCGGTAGTGGATCCCGCTCATGGATCACGATTCGGCGTGTTAGGAAGCTCCGTTCTCAGGAGGCTTATCTTTTGGTATGTTACCACTGAGTTGTAGGTTCTTGTACATTCGAAGTATGGCGGGGCCCTGTCGTCATGTTGTATAAAAACTCTTAGAAGTGTGAAATCTTTGTTGTGGCGGGGTTTGTAAAAAGTTAAAGCTATTCGTTTTGAAAGAGTTGTTTATATATATTTTATTGGAAGTAGCAGTTTGGTTGCTTTGTTTTATGATCATATATCTTGTTTCTTGTTTAAGTTTTATATTAAGCTTGGTTTTCTCACGATGTTGTATCACTAGGGTGCAAGGGTAAGTACGATCACGGGCAGGATCGAATCGTGACAAAGTGGTATCGAGCGATTAATCCTCGGAAAGTGTCTGAGGCCAGTGTACAGTAAGTCTTGATTATCGATGTGTTGTGCACATCTATGTCGAGGCTGAGACATTTAGGATTAGTTTCATTCTTCTCGTTACGAGATCGTGCCTTAGAAACATTTTTTGTAAGTTGGACCCTCAGCGTACCTCGTTTTACGATTATGCCTCCGTGGCAACGAGCCCGAGAAGGGCAAAGCGGCAGGAGGCTGCTAGTGAGATCTGAGAGAATGCAGCGCGAGCGCCTGATGCTGAGTTGTGCTTGACGGCGAGTTTTGCGGCGCTTGGCCCAACGAGTTTAGAACGCGGCGATGTTGCGAGACCTGATACTGAGCCTCGGTCCGCGGCTGGAAGCGAGATGAGAGATAAGTACAGAGATGGCGATTCTTTGGCGAGTGCGTGGCGAATATGAGATAAATTTGGATCACGTGATTCCAATTCGATGCACGATGGTTCGCCGGCGAGATAGTTTGAGAGCTACGGGACTTTACGAGTTAGCGCGAGTTTTATGGTCGAGGCACGAGGATGATCATGAGTTCATCGGCGATTCTGAGTCGTGAGTGATCGAGCCGGAGACAGTCGGTGGTCTTAGAGTTCGCATCATTTGCGTGATCTGATGATCGTGGTTTGGTCGTGGGAGTTGTCTCGGGAGAGCGTGCGGCTTCCGGCGATATGGGGCGAGTTCTCGGAGGCATTCCTCCTCACTTCTTGCCTCGCCAAATGAGGAGGCGCGGGCGACATATTTTGATCTTTGAGGCAGAGAGGCGTGCGGTTGAAGTACAGCGTGGAGTTTGACTCGTTGGCTCGGTATGTCCCGCTTTAGTGGCAACCATGGAGGATAGAGTGCGCTCGTCACGGGCTAGATGATTGCCAGCGAGCTTGTTAGTGTAGCTCTTGTAGGGCATGGACATTGCCGCGTGCGAGGCTCATGCACTAGGATGTGAGGCACGGAGGTCGGCGGAATGGCGAATCAGCGAAGGGCGAGAACAACGAGGTCGCTGGTGACTTCGAGGCGGACCGCCTCGACATCTAGTTTTCTACCTCGCCCGATGCGGTGGTCCTCCGCGACCTTGAGCGTCAGTATTCGGGGCGGTCGAGGCTCGAGGTTGAGTTTCGAGGAAGTAAGGTGTTGGCGGATCCGGTCGCCCCCTCGGTGTAGTCGATGTGGTGACCGCGTTTGAAGTGTCGTGGTGCCAAGTGTTATACCCGTATTTCGGAGTATATGCGTGAGGCGTGCGTCGAGGTGAGACTTAAAGTTTGGCATAGGTTGAAATTGTGCAACACGATTAAGTCGTTTTTCGAAGCGTTTTACAAAGCTTGCGTGGGAAAATTCGGCTATGTCGTTTTGTATTTTTGCGGATTTTTAGGCGGCGGAACATTTTGGGCCAGCGAGAGGTGACACTTGTCACCTCAGTGGGCATAGAAGCGGTTTGGCCTTGGCGGTTGGTGCCTTGTTGTGGCCTTGTTTTGTGCAATGTTTTGTGCAATGTTTGTGGCTTGTTTGTGGAGTAGGGGTTAGGGTGCACTTGGCTTGTCAAGGCCTTACACTTGCCTTGCACATGGCTTGATCTTGTCCGTTGGTTGGCCAGCTTCCACTATAAATACCCTCCCTTTGTTGAAGACTTCGTCGTCCAAATGTGTTCTAAGTCTTGCAATCCTTCCCTCTCCTCTTATTGTTCTCGTCCTAAGCCTTCCTCCTCTTTGGGTGGCCTTGTGGTAGAGGTTCCCCTCCTCCTAGGGGTGTGGCGAGAGGTACCCACTTGGGAGAGAATTGTCTTGCAAGTCTTGTTATAATGCCCAAAATACCTTAGCCTTTACCTTGTTGTATTTCAAAAGTTACCTCTATACGTAGAATCGGAAATACTACATTTTGTCCTTTTAGTCTCAGCCAAAACCACAAGGAAATCTTCATAGTTGGTTGAAGTATTTGAGTAGAAGTTGGTTAGAACTTCTAAGGGTTGTTTGGAGTGGTTTGGAGCGCACGGAGTTGGAGCTAAACCTTGCTCAGGATCGACTTTTATAACTTGGATAATTTTGGGCTTATCGAGGTAAATATTCTTGTCCCCTTGTTGTAATTGGAAATTGCATATGGTAGGATTATATAGTTGAGGTATACTATATATAGGCGAGACATAGCTTGCGTGATGTCTTTTGACTTAAGCACAGAATTTAAAGAAGAGAACTAAGCTGTAATTACATGGGGTGTATTCTGATAGACTTGTGTAGCATTCTTTGTGTTGTAGAATTGTACGTCAGGTTAGGCGTGCAAACCCCACTGGTTGGCTTGGTAGCGGCCTCGATAGAGGAGGAGATTTCTGTTGTTGCGGGAAAATGTTGCCGAATTTTACGTAGAATATGGGCGTGCGGTTAGAAGTTAATAGGCGTTTGTAGCCTTATAGGTGGAAATCTGCGATGGCGTATTCTACTTGAAGAGTGGAGCGGCTGGCGATTCTGATCTTGTGGGCGTTTTGCTTATTATCGATGTCGTCGCGAGGTATGTGAACCTCTTCTATCCTTCTAGCATGATGCTTTGTAAACTATGTAGTGCGGTGAGGCGTACATGTGTTAAATGAGTTGGTTGGTTTAAAACATAGGGTGTTATAATAGCTTTATGGAAAGTTAGTTATAACGACTCTATGTAGATAAGATTGGTTTGTTGATTGTAGAAGTTAGAGACTTGATCTTGAAAGATAAGAGACTTAACTTGTTTTACTTAGTTATTAACATTTTGTTAAATGTGTTGTGAAACCTCATTCGCGAGTAATGAGTACTTGGTTTTAAAAGAATAATGTTTCTTGATTTGGAAATGAGAATAAGTGTCGAGCAAACCACCAGTAGCTAATAAAGGAAGGTGTATTGACAATTAACTAATTGTTATTAAAACCGATGAAACCTCCATCTGCATAGAAGCTAAGATAAGACAAAATTGTATTACATTTCCTAGATCATGGCTTTGTAACAAGATTGTTGTAAACAAGAATAAGCGGCTCACGTCTGAGACATATGTTACTCAATTGTTTTAAAAGAGATTAAGACTATGAGTTATGAAACCCTTCTAAAATGAGAAACTTGAGCATTTGAAATTAGGCAAACTTGAGCGTTTGGAAAATAATTTTGTTACTTGATTTTACAAAGGGAAGTATTTTGGTTTACCTAAAAATGTAGTCACTCTATTTTTATACTACAGTGTCGGGTGACCTTTATGAAAGGAATGGATCTCTTAAAAGGAATTTAACGTCGTAGTACTTTAGGAGTTAAAACCCGGACTTTGATCTGAAAAGGAAGTACCTTGAGTTGTGTGTAACACTATGCTTGTTGTTGTGTAACTTCCTATGCTTGTTGTGATAGCCTTTGTTGTGCAAGTGTTGATGTCGGTGACTTCTTGGGAAGAGTGGATCTTTTATAAAAGTCTAGAAGTATGGTAACTTGCTTGAGCTTGTTTGTGATACTTTGGTTGTGCGGTATATTGTTGTTAATGTCACGTGGACATGTCTACGTCTGAGGAATTCCGGGGCATGTGGCCATGCGGCGGGGTTGATTACGATATATTGTTATTGTGGTTACATGGACATATCTACACGATCTGCGTCACGGGGCGTGTGGCGTGCGGCGAGTTAATCACCCGATATCATTGTTGATAATGTCACTTGGGCGTGTCTACCGTCTGAGTGCGAGGCATGTGGCCATGGGGCATTGTTATTATTGTTGCATCATGGGCATGTCTGCCGTCTGCGGTCAGGGGCATGCGGCCGTAATGCGAACACGATTGATGTTGTGGGCGTGAGACCCGTAGTTATATTTGAGTGATGACTTGAGGCGTGAGTCCACGACTTGACATATGCTTTTATGTTGTGGCTGTAGTTTTGTTATCATACATGTCTCTGTTTTTATATAGGTATTATGATTTCATTTAGAGTATTTTCTGATTTCACATACTTGGTACTGTTATGCGACCTCCTTGAAGCTGCGTTCATCTGCGAGTAGGAGTACATCGGTAGTGGATCAGCTCATGGATCACGATTCAGCGTATTGGGAAGCTCAGTTCTCGGAGGCTTATCTTTGGTATGTTACCACGAGTTGTAGGTTCTTGTACATTCGGGGTATGGCGAACCACTGTCCGTCATGTTGTATAAAAACTCTTAGAGAGTGCATGAAATGCTTTGTTGTGGCGGGGTTTGTAAAAAGGATTAAAGCATTCGTTTTGAAAGAGTTGGTTATATATATTTTATTGGAAGGTAACCGTTTGGTTGGCTGTTGTATGATCATATATCTTGTTTCTTGTTTAAGTTTATATTATTGGTTTTCTGCGATGTTGTATCACTAGGGTGTGCAGGGTAGGCACGATCACGGGCAGGATCGGGTCGTGACACAAGGAGCTTGTTATTTTTGCGGCCCGGCGGGGCCATTTCGCGGCTTGTCCGAGGCAAGGAAGCACGGATATTCTGACTCGGCCTTGAGGATCGATGGTGGTTCAATCACCCTACGATTATCGCCATGCATGGGCCTATGATTAGAGTAGCGGTGGATCTGGTATATCCTTAACCCTCTAGAGTTTTGTATGCTGATGTGTTTAGTGTTATGTTCGGATAGCTTTGTGCTAAAATGTGATTTAGACACCTGGTTATTGTAGAAGGGTAAGTATGGGGGCATGGTAAGTGTGAACCTTAGACTATGTCACGATTGAGACCTTAGAGGTAAGGTCGTCTTGAGTAAAAGATTTATTTCATGTTTGACCCTTATCAGAGTAAGTGATGCGTGGGATTTATTTGTGTGATAAGTCCATGGGTAGTGTGAGATGGAAGTGGTAGCTTTCATGACTTGATTTGGTAAGATTGTTCCGTTTCAAGGAGCAAGTATTGGCGCGATTGTGGAGTCGGGTTGATGGCGCTCAGCGGTCGACCGCGGCCGGTTTAGGTGGGTCGGTTAGGTGGTCCGCGGTGGTAAGTCACGAGGATGCTAGGCGGTTTAGTTGACCATCGTATGAGTTCGTGGATATGTTCGACGAAGCGGTTCGTGAAGCGGGAATGGCCTTAAAGAAGATTGAGGTTAGTAAGATGACCAAGTTTGGAGGTAGTGACTCGCGATTTTGGCCCAGGCGATGGTGAAGTATGTACGTCTGAGTGACACTAGAACCTCGAGGATCGCATGCGATTCGGTACCATTTGTTGGGTCGCCGGAGTGACACTAGAACCTCGCGGCAAAGTGACAAAAGTGGTATCGTACGACGAGTAAGGAAGGAAGGGTAACGTGTGTTATTTTCGTGGCCAGGCTGTGGCGTTGGCAACTTGTTAGAGGAACTTCATCGATGCTCAGTCTTGAGAAGGAACATTCGGAATGAATGTTTCTAAGGAGGAGAATGTTATACCGTATTTCAGTATATGCGTGGAGGCGTGCGTGCGAGTGAGACAAAGTTTGGCATAGGTTGAAATTTGTGCACAACACGATTAAGTCGTTTTTCGGCGAAGCGTTTCTGAGCTTGCGTAGGAAAATTCGGCTATGTCGTTTTGTATTTTTGCGGATTTTTCCGGCGGCGGAACATTTTGGGCCAGCGAGAGGGTGACACTTGTCACCCTCAGTGGGCATAGAAGCGGTTTGGCCTTGGCCGATTGGTGCCTTGTTTGTGCCTTACTTTGTGCCATGTTTGGTGCCATGTTTTGTGCCTTGTTTTGGGGTGTAGGGTTAGGGTGCGCTTGGCGATCAAGGCCTTACTTGCCTTGCACATGGCTTGATCTTGGCCATTGGTTGGCCTTTGGCTTCCTATAAATACCCTCTCTTGTTGAAGACTTCTTCATCCTAAATTTCACTAAGTCTTGAAATCCTCCTCCCCTCTTGTGTTGTGTTCTCGTCCAGAGGTCCCCCTTTTGAGAAGCTTTGGCGAGAGGCCTCCTCCCCCATAGTAGTGTTGGTAGGGTACCCCTAGCCTAGTTGTTTAAGTATAATACACCCCCTCTTGGTAGAAATACTCTCCAAGTATTGTTATAATGCCCAAAATACCTTAGCCTTTACCTTGTAGTATTCCAAAAGTTACCTCTATCGTAGAGCAGGAAATACTACCTTTTGTCCTCTTAGTCTCAAACGAAACCCTAAGGAAATCTTCATAGTTGGTTGAAGTATTTAAGTAGAAGTTGGTTAGAACTTCTAAGGAGTTGTTTGGAGGCGGATTGGGCGTACGGAGTAGGAGCTAAACCTTGCTCGGGATCGACTTTTATAACTTGGATAATTTTGGGCTTATCGAGAGTAAATATTCTTGTCCTTGTTGTAATTGGAAATTGCATATGGTAGGATTATATAGTTGAGGTATACTATATATAGAAATGAACATAGCTTGCGGCAATGTCTTTTGACTTAAGCTTTGAATTTAAAGAAGAGAAGCGATGTAATTACATGGGGTGTATTACAGTAGACTTGTGGTATTCTTGTGTAGTAGAATTGTATCGTCAGGTTAGGCGTATAACCCCCTTGAGTTGGCTTGGTGGCAGGCCTCGATAGAGAGGAGATTTCTGCAGCGGTTGTGGGAAATCTTCTGAATTTTCTTTAGAATATGGGCAGTGCGGTTAGAAGTTAATAGAAGTTTGTGGCCTTATAGGTGGAAATGCTGCGAGTAGCGTATTCTACTTGAAGAGTGGAGCAGCTGGCGATTCTGATCTTGTGGGCGTTTTGCTTATTGTCGATAATCGTCGCGAGGTATGTGAACCTCTTCCTATCCTTCTAGCATGATGCTTTGTAAACTATGTAGATGCGGTGAGCGTACATGTGTTAAATGAGTTGGTTGGTTTAAAACATAGGGTGTTATAATAGCTTTATGGGAAGTTAGTTATAACGACTACATGTAGGTAAGGATTGGTTTGTTGATTGTAGAAGTTAGAGACTTGATCTTGAAAGATAGAGACTTAACTTGTTTTACTTAGTTATTAACATTTTGTTAAATGTGTTGTGAAACCTCGTTAGCGAGTAATGAGTACTTGGTTTTAAAAGAATAATGTTTCTTGATTTGGAAATGAGAATAAGTGTCGAGCAAACCACAGCGCTAATAAAGGAAGGTGTATTGACAATTAACTAATTGTTATTAAAACATAGAAACCTCCATCTGCATAGAAGCTAAGATAAGACAAAATTGTATTACATTTCCTAGATCATTCTTTGTAACAAGATTGTTGTAAACGAGAATAAGCGGCTCGCGTCAAGACATATGTTACTCAATTGTTTTAAAAGAGATTAAGACTATGAGTTATGAAACCCTTCTAAAATGAGAAACTTGAGCATTTGAAATTAGGCAAACCTGAACGTTTGGAAAATAATGTTGTTACTTGATTTTACAAAAGGGAAGTATTTTGGTTTACCTAAAAATGTGAGTCACTCTATTTTTATACTACGGGTATCGGGTGACCTTTATGAAAGGAATTGATCTCTTAAAAAGGAAGTTAACGTACGTAGTACTTAGGGTTAAAACCCAGACTTTGATACAAAATGGAAGTACCTTGAGTTGTGTGTAACTTGCCTATGCCTGTTGTTGTGTAACTCGCCTATGCTTGTTGTGATAGCCTTTGTTGTGCAAGTGTTGATATCAGGTCACTTCTTGGGAAGGAGTGGATCTTTTTATAAAAGTCTAGAAGTATGGTAATTTGCTTGAGCTTGTTTGTGATAGCCTGGTTGTGCGGTATATTGTTGTTGATGTCACATGGACATGTCTGCCGATCACGAGAATTTGGGGGCATGTGGCCATGCGGCGGGGTTGATTACGATATATTGTTATTGTGGTTACATGGACATGTCTCTGCCGTCTGAGTCGGGCGTGTGGCCGTGCGGCGGGGTTGATCACCCGTATTATTGTTGTTAATGTCACATGGGCGTGTCTACGCCCGTCTGGTCCAGGGGCATGTGGCCGTGGGGCATTGTTATTATTGTTGCATCATGGGCATGTCTGCACCGTCACGAATTCGGGAGCATGCGGCCGTGATGCGAACACGATTGATGTTGTGGGCGTGAGACCCATAGTTATATTTGAGTGATGACTTGAGGCGTGAGTCACGACTTGACATATTGCTTTTATGTTGTGAGCGTAGTTTTGTTATCATACATGTCTCTGTTTTTATATAGTGTTATGATTTCATTCTGATATTTCTGATTTCACATACTTGGTACTGTTGTCTTGACCTCACTCCTTGAAATGCGTTCATCTGCGCGGTAGGAGTACATCGGTAGTGGATCGCTCATAGGATCCTGATTCGGCGTATTAGGAAGCTCAGTTCTCGGAGGCTTATCTTTTAGTATGTTACCACAGTGGTAGGTTCTTGTACATTGAGGGTATGGCGAAGCACTGTCGTCATGTTATATAAAAACTCTTAAGTGCATGAAATCTTTGTTGTGGGCGGGGTTTGTAAAAGGATTAAAGCATTAGTTTTGAAAGAGTTGTTTATATATATTTTATTGGAAGGTAGCCGTTTGGTTGGCTTTGTTTTATGATCATATATCTTGTTTCTTGTTTAAGTTTTATATTCATTGGTTTTCTCGATGTTGTATCACTAGGGTGCGGGGTAAGGCACGATCCGCGGGCGGGATCGGGTCGTGACAATGGAGCTCCGACACCAAGCAAAGATCTAAGGATGTGGATCTACACCTTTGCCCTTACTGCGGCATGAGCGCGGCCGAAGGAGAGTCGATTACAACGGTACTAAGTATGTGAAAGCGTAAAGTACTTAAATGAAATCATATCATTTTAAAACCAATTTTATAAATATACGCGAAACAGCGATGTAACGCGCATAGTGCCACGTCATAAACAAAGCAACGATAGGTAAGCGCGAGGTCTTTCTAAGTGCGAATGATCGAGCGGGGCCAATCGCGCGTAGTATCACTATGCAAGCCTAATCACGGACTCCGTAGTCGCATGGAAGGCCACTCGCGTAGGCCGCGTAGGGTATAACCCGCGTCGGTGGCTTCTCCTCGGCGTCGATCTGGACTCGTAGTCGCATGGCCACATAGACCGCGTGAGGTATAACCCGCGCACTAACATGGAACTCTCGTAGCTCGCATAGGTCCCTGGACCCGCGTGAGGTATTCTCGAATCATGGTCCGGACACTTTGAGTCTACCCGCGTCGGATGCGGCAACCCCGGTAACATGTCGAGAGGTGAGTGATATAATACTAACATAACGACTTATCGTTAAACAACATAAGCCTGACAAGAATACCCTCTTATACAAGCGTTACAAGTCACTACCACACATAGCATCATATCATGTCTACTTATCAAACCATTTTATTATTCTTTCATAAATCAATATAAGTCATTATAAATACATAAGTAAGCTGTTCCTTTTATCATTCTTAAGTTGTTATACCTAACTTCCCGTAAAGCTAGTATAACTCTTAGCTTTTGTTTAAAAACCAATTAGTTCTCTTACATTAAAAATGATTGATATTCTTTTGAAATGCATCAAGACTCGTTATTGGGCTTAAGTCAAAAGACATTGCAGTAGTTATTATCGAGCTTAAGTCAAAAGACATTGCGTAGTTATTATTCGATTAACACGTATGCGTCTCAAGTACTATATATATATATTTTAAAATATCATGCTTTAGGAAGAATCACATACCTTCTCGTGAAATCCACTGCCAAGTCGAATATGTCGCGTATGAAGAATCGACTATAATAGTCAAATCGTCTATCAGCGTCTGAACTAATACATGTGATTCTAAGCGAGAGGGTTCTCGATTACGGAAAATTGGCGCCTTCCCTACGTCAAGCTACTCGAGTCTCTTTGTGACAGTCTATGTAAGTATAGTTCAATTATTCTTCTTTTAAACCCTTCTCTTTGTGATATGAGTTCAATTCTAATACGTAGTATCCTTACAAGTATTTTATACTTATTTCTATACTTCTACAGTATGTATTCTCTAATTACAAAGAGAATGATAAGATTATTTACCTCGATAAGCCCAATAATATCCTAGATACAAGTCGATCTGAGCAAGGTTTAGCTCTAATTTATGCGCTCAGATAGCTCGAGAACCCTTAGAAGTTCTTCATGACTTCTACTAAATACTAAGGGATTTGGGCTAGGGTATTTAGGAATAGTAACTACACTTGGAAGACAACATTTCTACCAGGGAGGGGGTAGTGTTTGGTAGGGCTTCTTTTAGAAGGGGATTCGGCCAAGGCTTTCTCAAGGGGGAGGCTTGGGCGAAATGGCTCAAGGGAGAGGGAGGATTTTCAAGACTTGGAGAAAGATTTGTGGATGAAGAACTCTTCATCTTAAGGGTATTTATAGGTCAAGTGGCCAACCAATGGCCAAGATTAAGCCATGTGCTAGGCAAGTGTAAGGTCAAGATTAGGGCAAGTGTACCTTAGCCAACTTGCACCAAAATATCTACCAACTCTTGACAAAGAAGGCCACTCCAATCGGCCTATTAGTCCCACGTCCATCAATGAGAGGGTGACAAGTGTAGCCTCTCGTTGATCAAATGTTCGTCTCTCGGAAAAATCCAAAAATTAGAAATGACATGGCGGAATTTACCTACGCGAGTCTTGTAAAGCGTTTACGTCGGAAAGCGATTCTTTTAGTGAGTTGTGCCCAGTATTTTCGTCGAAGGCCTAACGCTTTAAGGCTAAACTTTTATGCGTATGCCCTCGCGTACATACTGCGGAAATACGGTATAATATTCTCCTCTTTAGAAACATTCGTCGAATGTTCCTTCCCAAACAGATAACGATAAGGTTCTTCCATGCTTAAGCGGTTTGCAAATGCCACACGGCCACAAAACAACACTTAGGCATAAGCGATAATGAAGATTTACAAGTAGGAAAGTGAATTACGGAGGTGTAGAGAATAGGTGAGGATACTTACGTCTCGTATCCTCGCCGGCTTCCCGCGTCATCTCCACGAGCTCGTTCATACGAAGACTTTGTGAGCCACGTCCTTGGTCATGAGCCTAACACGGCGATCGATTATCGCTATGGGAATCTCCTCGTATGATAACCTCGGTCACTGGACATCGTCAATCGGGTGTACCACTAGATGGATCCGATACATCTCGCCGGCATAAACATGAAACAGGATGCCTTTGCCTCGGATCGGACGGCGGATCCAACTCATAACCTTGCCTACCACGTGGACAATCGTCGGACTGATGTACCTTGGTGAGTTTCTTTCTTCCGAATCTCATCCACCGCCGCCGTGGGTGGCACCTTGAGAAAACCCAATCATGACCTCGAACTCCGGATCACGGCGGCGATGATCTGCGTATGACTTATGTCGACTACGGTGTGAGCAACCGCTCTGGATAAGCCGCCTTATCCACTGCTGCTGCACCGTCTGGTCCCACTTGCGCACCTCGCCCGCGTCGAACGACTATCAGCGTCTGCGCTTCCTCATACAAGGCCTCATGGCGCCCGTCGAATCTTGGGTGGTAGCTATTATTATCATGAAACTCAACTAGAGGCAAATGATCCTCGGCTACCCGAAGTCGATAACACGGGCTCGCGACATATCACCGAAGTGCGGATAGTGCGCTCGGCTTTGTCGGAATGCATGCGTGGATGGAATGCGTGCTCGAGCTCACTGCGTCCCAAACCATACGGAAAGACCTCCGGAAGTTAGCGTGGCGGGCTCCTGCATGCGATATGATCGAAATAGGGACTCAATGCGATCGGCGATCTCTCGGATGTAAATGCGGCATAATCCTCGGTAGAAAAGTCGTCTGGCGGGAATAAAGTGGGCTGATTTAAATCGACTGTCGGCGATAACCCATATAGAATCATGTCTCCTCAGTGCGAGGTAATCTGTGATGAAGTCCATGTTGATCACCTCCACTTCCGGTCGGGATCTCTAAATGCGTAACAAACCACGGGCCTCTGGTGCTCTGCCTTCACTGCGACAACACGGGCTGAGCTACGAACTCTGCAGCGTCCTCTTGACCGTCCCACTAATACGGATCTAAGGTGGTGGTACATCTTGATGCGACCACGGATGGATGAAGTAGCAGCCTTGTGTGCTTCCCCAAGAACCTGCCGAAGTCACGAAACATCTGGAACACACACGCCCTCGAACCTTAGCACCCCGTGTGCTACCTCAGACCCTTCCCGCACGAAGAGTCGTATCGCGATAGCGTGTCAGCGGATCCTCGAGTGTTGCCTCTTCGCCTCGCCGGCGATGGAAGACCGGCAACTTTGGCGAACTCGAACCATTGCTATCGAGAATCAATCAAGCGGACACGAGGCTCATTGGCGATGCAAATCACGAACCATGTCCCTCCTGCGGCTGCGCGTCGATAGACTCCCGTCGACCTACGACTAAGAGCATACGCCTGACGTTGGCCTTCCCGGGTGGTGCGGGATATCAACATCGTAATCCTTAAGCAACTCTAACCACAGTCTCTGCGTAAGTTCGACTCCTGCTGTGAAGATATCTTGGAGGCTCTTGTGGTGCGTATAAATATCCACATGAACCCGTACAAATAGTGCCTCGGATCTTGGCGTGAATCGCGCGACTCCAAATCATGGGTGGGGTAGTTCCTCGTGTTTCTTGGTGTCGGGATCATGCGCTATAACCGCCTGCTGCGTCAACACACATCCCAACCGATGCGTGGCGTCACGATACGACATAACCGTCTGGACCTGCGAAGAGTAAGAGCGAAGCGATCGTCGATCTCTCGCCGATGGCGGAAACCACGCTCCTGACATCGATCGGCTGAAATTTGGGTGCGCCGAGTCGGCCTAGTCGATGGTGCGAGATAGAAGCAAACTTCTCTGAGCCGTCGATAATAACTGCGAGGCCCGAGCTGCGAACCTGCAGCCGGAGTAGTAGGTCGAGGCCAACTCACGCCTCGATCTTGGCGTATCCACGAATACCATCGGCCCGACAATATGCCCAGAAAAGCCACGAAGTTAACAAAACTCATATTTGGAAAACTTGGCGTCTATTCTTTGGTCTGGAGAACTCGGCCTGATCGCCGAATGCTCGCGTGCTCTGCTCTGGCGAGAATAAACGAAGATATCATCGATAAACACTATCACAAGCGTGTCCAAAAATGGTTTGAACACTCGATTCGTCAAATCCATGAATCTGTCGGGCGTTGGTCAACCAAAAGACATGACCACGAACTCATAATGCGTCTAGGGTCGGAATGCGATCTAGGGACATCGCCTCGACTCGTGCACGATGATAGCGATCGCGGTCAATCTTGGAGAAACATCTCGCACCTGCTGGTCGAACAAATCATCGATCACGGGAAGGGTATACATTCTTAATGGTCACCTTGTTCATTGGTAATCAACACACATGCGCGGCGTCGTCCTTCTTCTTCACGAACAATCTGGCGCTCCCGAGGAGAAACACTGGACACGATGAAGCCGCTTCTCCGTCAAATCTCTAGGTGATCCTTGACTCTCTCAACTCGGCGGTGCCGTTACGTATGGCGGAATGGAAATAAGCGAGTGTGCAGCGGCACGTCGATACAAAACTCTATCTCCTGCCGGGAGGATGCGGAAGGTCGTGCGGAAACCGTGCGGGAACTCTCGACTCTGGGCCGGTGAAAATCGCGCTGACCTCGATATCAAACACGAGCGAGATGGTAGATGTACCGCCTGCGCGTCTTCCTAGCCTTGGGTAGGAAATAAACCTACCACCGGCGTCTGATGTTCCCTCGCTCGATAACGGCTCCCGAAGCGGAACCGTACCACTCTCTCCTGCGATCTACATTGGCATAGCGAAGCTAGCCAATCCGTACCCGTGATCGCGTCGAAATCAGTCATGTCGGCTCTATCAAGTGCGCTAGAGTCGGCGCATAAGATCCTGGACAAGCTCTAAATACGCCGAGCTACCAGAATCACCCGGCGCGTAGCTACCTCGAAAGGGTCTATGGACTCGGGCTCTATCCACATCCTACTAGCAGCGAGGGAGATATATGGGGCCAGTAGAACCGGATCTATCAAGGCATACACATCATGTCGGAGGCGATAAGGTACTGTGGCGACATCGGTGAGGCCTCACGATCTGCCGGTGGACAAGGCATAAATGCGGTTACGAGGACCGCTAGGCTGGGACCGAGCCACGACCTGCCGCGACCTCTGGTCCATGAGTACCACGCCTGCAGGGCGAGTAATCGGGGATGAAGACCGGCAAAAGAACGTGGTGACCCTACTATCCGCGCCGCCAGTGGACGGTTCCTGCAAAGTGACCTGCGGCCTGGCCCAGAAACAAGCTCCGTGCGGCACCACGACTCGAAGTGGGATCTGCATCGGCCACAGCGAGGTGGTGGTGGTCCGATCGGCGATACCTGCCGCTCTGGGCGTCTGAAGCCACAGGGCCACAGTGCGCCCTCGAATACTCTGGGTGTCTTGAGGGCGGTGCGAGTGCTCTGGTGGTTGTGGTGCAAATCTAGGCTCTTCTTGAGGCCGCCCACCGATAGCCACCAAAAGACCTGTAGTCTGGTCTTCTGCTGCTTTGCTGTCAACCGTCGGCCTCTACGCTCGCCATGACCAAGTCGTGAGCTGCGTGCGGGTAATATCCATGCACTGGTGAAGAGCCACACCGCCTGAACTTCGGCCATATAATCATCTAGCCGGTGGCGTGGCGGTGCACCCTATCCTCATATCTGCTACGGTATTTGGGACATGTCGAGCGAATGAATCAAACTCGACATTATACTCCTGGCGTGCGTCCTCTCTGTCCGATGTAACAAAAATCATCGGCCGTGTCCTCATCGTGCGAGGCAAGAAGTGAGTGAGAAAGCCTCGAGAACTCGTCCCAGTAGGCGGGGCGCGTGCTCTCCGGGATAACTCGCGAATCAAACCAATCATTGCGGTATCACGTGGCCGTGCGAGCGAAAGATCACGGACTCGGTCTCGGCGCCTTGATCACCGTATGATCCTGCATGGCGGCGGATGAACTCCTGCGGATCATCCTGCGGCCTCGACACAGTAGAACTCTGGCGGGCTCTGACTCGGAAATCCGTAGCCTCAGCCCATGCGCCTCGGGTGAACGCGGGTGCTGCGGGGTGGCCCAGGCTGCCGCGCATCGGCTGTCCGTATGCGGCCACGATCTGGCGATGGCGGGCCGTCTCTGTAACCCGTCTCATCTGCTCGGTGTGGGGTGGAGGTGTAGTCTTGTGGTCTCATCCGCAACTGCTGCGGCCTAAACCTCGCGGGGTCGGCGGCGTCGTAGAACTCGCCGTCTCGGGTATAGGCGGGCACGAGCCCTCGTGACTCTAGGTGTCCCACTAGCGACTCCCCGGTGCTTTGCCGCCATACGGGCGGGTTGCCTGCGTGGAGGCATAAGCTTCTGAAAGGAATACGTTAGAGGTCGACTTTAACACGGCTCTAAAGCGCGATCTCGAGTGAGAAGAATGAAACCAATCCTAAATATCCTATAGCCTCACGATTATTGGTGTGGTGCACAACAGATAATCAGACTCTACTAGATACGATGCGTAGAGCATTTCAGAGGATTAGCGCTCACGATACCACTTTTGTCACGACGTTCGGGGCGTGGTAGTGCCTCCGGAGCACTCAGCGATCATACATCGAGAAAATCGTGAAATATAAAACAAGATATGAATCAATGAAAATTGAGACCACAGTTTATATGAGAAAAGTCGCCTTTCGGCATATATACATATAACCCAAGTTTTGCGATTACATCCCAGTGTACAATAGAGCTCTGGACCTCTAAGGAAGCAAACAACTATGGCGGAGACGGGGCCCGCCATACCTGAATGTACAAAACTATCTACAATACGGGGAGATCGTACCCAAAAAGTAGAGCCTCGGAGAAGATGGAGCTCAGGCACCAAAGCAAAGATCACAAGGATGTGGATCTAGCACTGCTTTGCCCTTACTGCGGCATGAGCGCGGCCCGAAGGAGTCGATTACAACGGTACTAAGTATGTGAAAGCGTAAAGTACTTAAATGAAATCATATCATTTTAAAACCAATTTTATAAATATGCAGAAACAACGAATGTAGCGCATAGTGCCACATCATAAACAAGAGCAACAATAAGTAAGCTATGAGTCTTTTCTAAGTGCGAATGATCGAGCGGGCCGATCGCCGTAGTATCAATATCAAGCCTAATCACGGACTCCGTAGTCGCGTAGGCCACTCGCGTAGGCGCGCGTAGGGTATAACCCGCGTCGGTAGCTACTCCTCGGCGTCGTCTGGACTCGTAGTCGCATGGCCACGTAGACCGCGTGAGGTATAACCCGCACACTAACACGGAACTCTCATAGCTCGCGTGGGTCCCTGGACCGCGTGAGGTATTCTCGAATCATGGTCCCAGGACACGCTGAGTCTACCACGCGTCGGAGGCGACAACCCCGGTAACATGTCGAGGTGAGTGATATAATACTAACATAACGACTTATCGTTAAACAACATAAGCCTGACAAGAATACCCTCTTATACAAAGCGTTACAAGTCACTACCACACATAGCGTCATATCGTGTCTACTTATCAAACCATTTTATTATTCTTTCATAAATCAATATAAGTGCATTATAAACACATAAGTAAAGCGTTCCTTTTATCATTCTTAAGTTGTTATACCTAACTTCCCATAAAGCTAGTATAACTCTTAAGCTTTTGTTTAAAAACCAATTAGTTCTCTTACATTAAAAATGATTGGTATTCTTTTGAAATCGTCAAGACTCTCGTTATTAGAGCTTAAGTCAAAAGACATTGCGTAGTTATTATTCGGGCTTAAGTCAAAAGACATTGCGTAGTTATTATTCGATTAACACGTATGCGTCTCCGTACTATATATATATTTTAAAATATCATGCTTTAGGAAGAATCACATACCTTCTCGTGAAATCCACCTTGAGTCGAATATGTCGCGAGAGAATCGACTATAATAGTCAAATCACGTCTAGACTATTGCATGCTTGATTCTAGCGAGGGTTCTGCATTACGGAAAATTGGGCGACTTCCCTACAGTCAAGCTACTCGAGTCTCTGTGAAAGCAGTCCTATGTAAGTATAGTTCAATTATTCTTCTTTTAAACCGCCTCTTTGTGATATGATTCAATTACAATACGTAGTATCCTTACAAGTATTTTATACTTATTTCTATACTTCTACGGTATGTATTCTCTAATTACAAAGAGAAGGATAAGATTATTTACCTCGATAAATGATAATATCCTAGATACAAGTCGATCTGAGCAAGGTTTAGCTCCTAATTTATGCGCTCAGGTAGCTCGAGAACCATAGAAGTTCTTCACAACTTCTACTAAATACTAAGGGATTTGGGCTAGGGTATTTAGGAATAGTAACTACACTTGGAAGACAACATTTCTACCAAGGGAGGGGGTAGTGTTTGGCTAGGGCTTCTTTTAGAGGGGATTAGGCCAAGGCTTTCTCAAGGGGAGGAGGCTTGGGCGAAATGGCTCGCGAGGGAGAGGGGAGGATTTTCAAGACTTGGAGAAAGATTTGTGGATGAAGAACTCTTAATCTTAAGGGGTATTTATAGGTCAGAAGTGGCCAACCAATGGCCAAGATTAAGCCATGTGCTAGGCAAGTGTAAGGTCAAGATTAGGGCAAGTGTGCCTTAGCCAACTTGCACACAAAATATCTACCAACTACTTGACAAAGAGGCCACTCCAATCGGCCCTATTGCGTCCCGTCCATCAATGAGAGGGTGACAAGTGTAAGCCCTCTCGTTGATCAAAGTGTTCGTCTCTCGGAAAAATCGAAAATTAGAAATGACATGGCGAATTTACCTACGCGAGTCTTGTAAAGCGTTTACGTCGGAAAGCGATTCTTTTAGTGAGTTGTGCCCAGTATTTCGTCAGGCCTAACCTTTAAGGCTAAACTTTTGTGCGTATGCCCTCGGCGTACATACTGCGGAAATACGGTATAACGATAAAACCTCAAAAAGAAATAGCCATAACACAGGCTTCATGCATCTTAAGGTGAAAGTAGGCACCTCGTGCGGCCTTACCACGCTTCACGATGTAACATCTCGCATAACCTGCCGAGTGCGATCTGGTGAAGGACAAGATGGTGACCTCATCGGCCGACTTCGTCGAGCAGCTTCCGCGAACTTCGTGCGATGGCTACCTAAACACAGGGCTAGCACCGCGTGACCTACCACTGGCGGGACCACCTCAGTGACCCACCTCGGTCGGGTTCTGGGTTGACGCGAATAGTCCTCGACCCGACCCCAATCGCGCCAAACTTTGTTCCACGATGCGGAACAATCTTACTAATTCACGTCATGAAAGCTACCACTTCCATCTCCACTACCGTGGATTTATCCCGACACATTTATCGCAAACCGTGTATTTCAACAAGGACTAACAGTAAAATCTTTTATTCAGATGACCTTACATCTAAGGTCTCGACATGAAATATTCTAAGGTTCACACTTTCCGTGCCCATACGTACCCTTTCAACTAACCATGCTTTCTAACTCATAACGACATGCGCTATCCGTACATAGCACACCTGATAATAAGGTCATCGTATCATGCATACAAATCTCTAGAGGGTTAAGGATATACACGATCTACCGCTCGCTCTAATCATAGGCACGCCTGCCGTGCGTATGCGTAGAAAGCGATGAACACGCCGACCGTGGTGAGGTGAGTCGTGCTGCGTCCTTCCTATTAGGGCCGGTTTCTGCGTCATATGGCCACGACGGCGCGGGAAAAACAAGCACCCGATAAAAGGCTGACATTCCGGGATGACATCGCCTGTCGTGCCTGCTGAGAAAACACGAACGTGGCTAGAACACGTGTATATCGTGAACGAAGCCACAGGCCACGACCCGACTCCGAATACCGAGCGTCACGAAGGCGCGGAGGACCACTCTGCGGCGGAGGTACATAACTAGTCTGCTGGCGGCGGCGCCTCGAAAGTTACCAAAGGACCTGTTATTACGGCCTCTTACTGCGATCACGGTCATTAGTCGACCTCTCGTGCCTCGCGTCTGGTGCATGAGCTTGCATGCGGGCAATGTCCATGCACGGTGAAAACTACCCGTACAAGCCTCTGCGAGTAATCATCTAGCCGGTGATGTAGCGGTGTACTCTGTCCTCCATATCGGCTACTACGGTGGGAACATACCGAGCTAATGGTGAACTCCACATTGTACTCTCTGAGCGCGAGTCACGCCTCAGCGTCAAAAATGCGCCGGCTGAGCCCTCGCCATACGTGGGGGCAAGAAATGTGCAAGAAAAGCCGCGAGAACTTCGTCCCAAGCGGTGGAAGTGCATGCTCTCCGGGGCGACTCGCGAATCAAACGATCATTGCGGTATCACGCGGTGATGCGAACAATACCACCGACTACGCCTGCGAGACTACGATCACTCTCGTGATCATTGTAGGTGTCGGATAAACTCACGAGGTCATCCTCGGCTCGATCCATAGAACAACGGCGGGCTCTGACTCGAGAAAGTCGTAGTCTCAGCTATGCTCGGGGGTGAACTACGGGTGCTCTGGGCTGGGCTGCTGCATCGACCTCTCGCCATATCGCCCGCGACCACGGCGATGGCGCCATCTCCATGCCCGTCTAAATCTGCTCCGGTGTGGGGTGGAGGCTCGGTCTTGTAGTCTCGGCGACTGCTTTGCGACTCTAAACTTCTGCCCGTGGCGGCGCATCACTTCGCCGTCGGAAGCACTATCTTAGGTAACGTATGTTATACCCGTATTTCGGTATATGCGTGGGGAATACGTCTGGTTGGCCTTAAAGTTTAGGCCTTGGGCGTTTTGGGCACAACTCACAAAGCGAATAGTTTTCAAATGAAGCGTTTCCACGACTTTCGTAGGGTAAATTCGACTATGCCATTTCTAATTTTGCGGATTTTTCAGAGGCGAAACACTTTGGACCAGCGAGAAGCGACACTTGTCACCCTCTCATTGGTGGACTTAATGGCGGTAATGGACCGAAATGGATAGCCATTTTTGTCAAGTAGTTGGTAGGATATTTTGTGTGCAAGTTGGCTAAGGACACTTGCCTAATCCTCACCTTACACTTGCACTTAGCACCATCTTGGCCCTTGGTTGGCCGTCCCTTGACCTATAAATACCCTCTTGAGATGAAGAGTTCTTCATCCACAAAACTTTCAAGTCTAAAATCCTCTCCTCTCCTTAAGCCTTTTAGTCCAACACACACCCCTTTGAGAAGCTTAGCGAGGCTAATCCCCTAGCCTGGAAATCTACCCCCTCCTTGGTAGAAAAGTTGCCTTCTAGTATTGTTATAATGCCCAAAATACCTAGCCCAAATCCCTTAGTCCTTATAGAAGTTGTGAAGAACTTCAGGTTTTCTTAGACTCTAGGAGCGTACAACTTAGGAGCTAAACCTTGCTCGGTATGACTTTTATCTAGGATATTATTGGGCTTACAGGGTAAATAAACTTGTCCTTCTTTTGTAATTAGAGAATACATCTTGTAGAAGTATAGAAATAAGTATAAATACTTAGAAGGATATTAAAGAATAGAATTGAGCTATTATCACGATAGAAGGGTTTAAAGAAGAATAATCAAAGCTGTACTTAGGACTATTTTCACGATGGACTTGAGTAGCTCAGGGTAGGAAGTCTTGCCCAATTTTCCGTAGGATAGAGAACCCTACGCTTGAAGCTGTTTTGAGAGTAGTCGAGCGTTGATAGGCGTGTCGACTATTATAGGTTGAATCTCGTGCGCGACATATTGACTTGGCGGTGGTTTTGAGAAGGTATGTGATTCTTCCTAAAGCATGATATTTTACAATATATATGTATGCGGTGAAGCGTACGTGTTAAGCGAATAATAACTACGGCAATGTCTTTTGACTTAAGCTTTGAATAATACTTACGGCAAGGTCTGCGACTTAAGCTGAATAATAAGGATCAGAAAGCATTTCAAAGAATCTTGAATCATTTTTATGAGAAGAGAACTAATTGGTTTTAAAGCGAAGCTTAAGAGTTATACTAGCTTTATGGGAAGTTAGGTATAACCACTTAAGAATGATAAAAGCAACGTTTGCCTATGTGTTTATAACGGACTTATATTGATTTGTGAAAGAATAAATAAGATGGTTTGATAAGTAGACATGATATGATGCTATGTGTGTTAGTGTCTTATAACGTTTGTGTAAGAAAGTATTCTTGTTGTGCTTATGTTGTTTAATGATAAGCTGTTAGATAAGTGTAATATCACTCGCCTCTTGACATGTCAGAGGGGTTAAGGCGCCTCCGTGCGGGAGTAGACTCGGTGATGCAGGACCGTGATTGAGAATACCTCATGCGGGTCGGGGACCTATGCGGGCTACGGGAGTTCGAGGTTGGTGTGCGGGGTTATACCTCATGCGATTATGTGGCCGTGCGGACTACGAGTCGGGGCGATGCAGGAGTAGCTACCCTCGATGCGGGGTTATATACCTATGCGGGCCTATATGAGTGGCCTATGCGGACTACGAGTCGAGTTAGGCTTGCATGGTGATACTACGGGCGGTGGCCTGCCCGATCATTCGCGGCCTAGAAAAGACGATTCTGATTTACCTATTGTTGCTCTTGTTTATGATGTATGTGCGATTACATGGTTGTTTCATACATCTTGCAAAACTTATTTTAAAATGATATGTTTTCATTTAAGTACTTCTGATTTCACATACTTAATACGTGTTATGCTTGACCTCCTTGAGTGCGTTCATCTGTGAGTAAAAGCAGCAGTGCTAGATCCATCCTTAGGATCTCTTTGCATTGGTGTCGGGAGCTCCGTCTTATAGGAGGCTCTGCTTTTTATGATCTCACTGTATTGTAGATAGTTTGTACATTCGAGGGTATGGCGGGGCCACTGTCGCCATAGTTGTTTACTTCCTTAGAAGTGCAGTAGTCTGTTATGCAGTTGGGATGTAAGCGCAAAACTTGGGTTATATATATATCTTAGAAAGACAAGCTTTTCATCGAGATAAAGCGTGTCTCATTTACAAGCTATTTCATGTCTTGTTTTATATTTCCGTGATTTTCTCGATGTATGGCGCAGGTGCGGGTAAGGCACGATCCACGAACCGGGCAGTCGTGACAAAAGTGGTATCAGAGCAGTTAATCCTCGGAAAGTGTCTACATACCGTATCTAGTAGAGTCTTGATTATCGGTGTGTAAGCTAATCAGGAGGCTATAGGATATTTAGGATTGGTTTCCATTCTTCTCATTCTGAGATCGTGCCTTAGAACTATGTTATAAGTCGGACCCTTCTAACGTATCCCTTTTCTGTAATAGTTATGCCTCCACGTAAGGCAACCCGGGCCCAGAATTGGCAGCCGAGGGAGCTGCTAGTGGGACACCTAGAGTCACGAGGGCTCGGGCGATCTATACGAGCAGCGAGTTCTCAGCAGCTGCCGCCGAGGAGGTTTAGGGCGCGGCGGTGATGAGACCACAGTACCTACACCTCGATCCGCGGCACAGGCGGATGAGATAGATTCTGAGAGAGATGGCGATTCTGCGGCGGGATCGTGGCGAACATGAGGCAGTGGATCACGGCGATTCAGTCCAGCCCGGTCGTGCCGTGGATTCACGGCGAGAGAAGTTTGAGCTCACGAGACTTCACGAATTGTAGCCGCTTGAGTTTTACGGTGGCGGAGGATGATCGCGAGGAGTTCATCGTCGGCTCTGAAGGATTTTGAGAGTGATCGGGCGTCGGAGGCGGTCGTGATCTTTGGTTCACGTAAATTTGCGTGATACGCGCGATCGATTGGTTTGATTCGTGGGAGTTATCGGGAAACACCGTCCCAGCTACTTGGGATGAGTTCTCGAGGCTTTCCTCGCTCCTTCTTGCCTCGCGGATGAGGAGGCGCGGTGATAGATTTTCTTCTTGGCGAGAGAGGGCCTTGTCGGGAGTACAATGTCGAGTTTGATTCATTGGCTCGATATGTCCAGCGTTAGTAGCTTGAATATGGAGGATAGGGTGCAGCTACGTCGGGCTAGATGATTATATGGTGAGTCGTATGCGGGTGTTTCTCTTGGCCGGGTATGGGCATTACCGCGTGCGAGCTCGTGCTCTTGGATGCGAGGCGTAAGGCAAGCGGGTTGGCGAGCGGCGAAGACCGGGGCGGCGAGGTCTTTTGGTGGCTATCGTAGTGGCGGCCTCGTGGCGATCTGGGTGCACCACGGCCGGCTCGAGCACTCCTGCCGTCGCCGGCCCGGAGATATTGAGGCGAACCGGGGCGGGACTTGAGCGTCGAGCGGCGAGAGTCTTGGCGATCGGGACCACCCCGCCGGTGTGGCGTCACGGTAGATCGGCCGGGAGTTGTGGTGCTACGGGAGCTTGTTTGATTGTGGCGGCGGTCGCTATCACGGCTGTCAGGCAAGAGGCGATGTTGATGGTAAGTCGGCCTGAGTTCTTTCGTAGGTCTTCTTCATCCCAGCGACTACTCGCCACGGAGGCAAGGTACTCATGGACCCGGTCATGGCGAGTCGTGCGCGGGTCCCGATTCTAGCGGTCCTCGAAGCGCATTTATGCTTTGTCGGTAAGCCAGATCGGAGGCCTCGCTGATGTAAATCACAGTACCTTATCGGTTTACGGGTTTGATGTGTATGCTTTGATAGATCCGGGTTCTACTCTGTCTATATATCTCCCTTGTTGCTAGTAGGATAGGGATGAGCACGAGTCCATAGACCACTTTCGAGGTAGCTACGCGATGGGTGATTCGGTGGTAGCTCGGCGGGTATATAGAGCTTGTCTGTGACCGTTTGATCGTCGGACCTGGCGACTTGATAGAGTTGGAGATGATTGACCAGCGTGATCATGGGGATGGATTGGCTAGCTTCTTGCTACGCCAATGTAGGCTGAGAGAAGAGTAATGCAGTTCGGTTTCTGAGGCCGGTTGTTGAGTGGGAGGAGCGCGGTATCGCCGAGGTAGGTTTATTTCTACCTCGAGGCTAGGAAGATAGTGCGAGAAGGGTATATCTACCGTCTCGTTCGGGTGTTTGATCACGAGGCTGCGGTGCCAAATTTTGATCGATTCGGTAGTCGAGAGAGTTCCCAGGCGTGTTTCGGGCGACCTGCCGGGTATCCCTCACGAGAGGAGATTGAGTTTTGTATAGACATATTGCGGACACTCGGCTATTTCCATTCGCCCATCTGAATGGCACTGCCGAGTTGAGAGAGTTGAAGGATCGGCTTAGGGATTTCTTTGGAGAATGGCTTCATCGGGCCTAGTGTTTCTGCACGAGGCGCGGTATTGTTCGTGAAGAAGAAGGGCGGGGCGTTGCGCATGTGTTGATTCTGGCGGTGAACAAGGTGACCATTAAACGAATACCCGCTTCCCGGGATTGATGATTTGTTCGACCCGATTGCGAGTGCGAGATGTTTCTCGAATTGATCTGCGATCGGGCTATCATCAGTGCGAAGTCGAGAGAGGTGGATGTCCACAGGGTGCATTCGGACGTGCGGGCATTATGAGTTGAAGTCATGTCTTTTGGGTTGACGATGCTCGGCGGTATTCATGGATTTGATGAGCGAGTGTTCAAACCATTTTGGACACATTTGTGATAGTGTTCATTGATGATATCTTGGTTTATTCGCTCGGAAAGCGAGGAGCATGCGGGCATTTGAGGCTATCTTGTGATTCTCGAGACCCGGTGATTATCGCCAAGTTTTCCAAATGTGAGTTTTGGTTGACTTGGTGGCTTTTCTTGGGCATATTATGGTGATGGCGTCCAGTGAATCTGGCGAATCGAGCGATCGGGACTTGGCCTGAACTCTTACTCGGCGAGAGGTTCGCGATTTTACGGGCCTTGCGAGGATATTATCGGTTCGTGGAGAAGTTTTCTTATCTACGCACCATTGACTAAGTGACTCGAGAATGCGGCCAAGTTTGATGGTGATGCTTGTGGCGGGGTTTCGATTCTTGAAAAGAGGCGACCGCCCCGTTCTTACTCTTCGGAGTCAGACGGTTATGTTGTGTATTGCGATCGTCGGCATCGGGTTGGGATGTGTGTTGATGCGACATGGCAAGGTTATAAGCGTATCGTCAAGCGGTGAAGAAACACGAGAGGAACTACCCGCGCGATTTGGGTTAGCGGCGGTGATTCACGCCTTGAAGATCTGGAGGCACTACTTGTATGGGGTTCGTGTGGATATTTATACAGACCACAGAGCCTCAGTATATCTTGACGGAGGAGTGAACTTACAGCGAGATGGTGGTTAGAGTTGCTTAAGGATTACGATGTTGATATCTGTACCACGGGAAGGCGATGTTGTGGCGGATGCTCTTAGTCGTAGGTCGATGGGAGCCTATCGGATGTGCGGCTAGAGAGGAGGACATGGTTCGTGATTTGCATCGATTAGCGAGCCTTGGTGTCCGTTTGATTGATTACGATAGCGATAGGGTTGAGTTCGTGAGGTTGCGAGTCTTGTCGTCGAGGAGGTGAAGAAACCGATTCGAGATCGATTTTGACACGTTATCGTGATCGGCTCTTCGTGAGGAAGGTCGCTTTTGAGTAGCTTTGATGGGGTGCTAAGGTTTGGCGAGTTGTGTGTTCCGGATGTTTGAGGACTTGGCGGCGGAGTTCTTGAGGAAGCACGCGCGGCGTTACTCTATCCGTCGAGTCGACCAAGATGTACCACGACGCTAGATCGTGTATTGGTGGGATGGCTTGAAGAGGGCGTTGCGAGTTAAGTAGCTCGGTGCGTGTTGTCGGCGGTGAAGGTAGAGCACGGAGGCACGGTGGTTTATTCTGACGATAGAATCGACACGGAAGTGGGAGGTGATCAGCATGGACTTCATCCTGGATTGCCTCGCACTTTCGGAGAGACATGATTCTATATGGGTTATCGTCGGCGGTGTGAAATCAGCCACTTTCTTCCGTCGGGGCGACTTTTCGGTGAGATTATGCGGACTTTACATCAGAGATCGTCGGTGCATGAGTCCTATTCGATCATATCGGACAAGAGCCGATTTGGCTAACACGGAGAGTCTTTCGAGAGGTTTAGGGGCGAGTGAGCACAATCTTGCATTCCATCCTGAGCGGACGGACGGCGAGCGCGCCTTATCAGACTCTTGAGGATATCTTTGCGAGCTTTGTGTTATCGACCGAGGTAGGGGGAGGATCATTTGCCTCTAGTTGAGTTTGCGTACAATAATAGCTACCACTCGGTATTCGGATGGCGCCTTATGAGGCCTTGTATGAGAGGAAGTGCGGTCGCCTATAGGTTGGTTCGATGTGGCGAGTTGCGGCTAGTAGGACGGTTGGTGCGGCGAGCGATGGATAAGGTGAAGCTTATCCGGAGAGGTTCTTGCATTTCGAGTCGGCGAAGTCATATCACGAGATCATCGTCGTCGGCATATGAGTTCGAGTTCATGATTGGGTTTTCTAAAGGTGTCACCCATGAAGGGTGTGATGAGATTCGGGAAGAAGGAAGCTTCGGCCAGTACATTGGGCCATTCAGTTGTCGCGAGGTAGGCAAGGTTGCCTACGAGTTGGATCTGTAGTCCGTCTGGAGGTAGTGCATCCGGTGTTTCATATTTCTATCTTTGAGGAGATGTATCGGGGATCCATCTAGGGTACACCCGATTGGCGATGTCGGTGGCCAGGGGTTATCGTGTGAGAGATTCCCATGCGCGATAGTCGATCGTCGGAGTTAGGCGTCTGCGGACGAGCGTGGCTTCCGTCAAAGTCTTGTGGCGGAGCGAGCTCGGGGAGGAGATGGCGTGGGAAGGCGAGGAGGACATGAGGCGAAGTATCTCATCTATTCCCAGCACCTCGGGTAATTCACTTTCCTACTTGTAAATTTTCATTACCGTTTATGCCTAAGTGTTGTTTTGTGGCCGTGTGTGGCAATTGCAAACTGTTTAAGTTATGAAGAACCTTATCGTTATCTGTCTTGGGAAGGAACATTCGGGACGAATGTTTCTAAGGAGGGGAGAATGTTATACCAGTATTTCAGTATGCGTGGGGAATACGTCAAAAGTTTGGCCTTAAAGTTTAGGCCTTGGGCGTTTTGGGCCTGACTCACAAAGCGAATAGTTTCAGGCGAAGCGTTTCCACAACTTTACGTAGGGTAAATTCGACTATGCCATTTCTAATTTTTGCGGATTTTTAGAGGCGAAACACTTTGGACCAGCGAGAGGCGACAACTTGTCACCTCTCATTGAGTGAACTTAATGTGATAATGGACCGAAATGGATAGCCATTTTTGTCAAGTAGTTGGTAGGATATTTTGTTTGCAAGTTGGCTAAGGACACTTGCCTAATCCTCGCCTACTTGCCTTGCACTTGGCACCGTCTTGGCCTTGGTTGGCCGTCCCTTGACCTATAAATACCCTCTTGAGATGAAGAGTTCTTCATCCACAAAAACTTTCAAGTCTAAAATCCTCTCCTCTCCTTAAGCCTTTTAGTCCAACACACACTTTGAGAAGCTTAGCGAGGCTAATCCACTGCTTAGCCGAAATCTACCCCCTCCTTGGTAGAAAAGTTGCCTTAGTATTGTTATAATGCCCAAAATACCTAGCCCAAATCCCTTAGTCCTTAGTAGAAGTTGTGAAGAACTTCTAAGGTTTTCTTAGACTCTGGGAGCGTACAACTTAGGAGCTAAACCTTGCTCGGTGTGACTTTTATCTAGGATATTATTGGGCTTACGAGGGTAAATAAACTTGTCCTTCTTTTGTAATTAGAGAATACATCTTTGTAGAAGTATAGAAATAAGTATAAATACTTAGAAGGATATTAAAGAATAGAATTGATTTGTTATCACAGTAGAAGGGTTTAAAGAAGAATAATCAAATGTACTTACTTAGAATTTGTTTTCACGATGAACTTGAGTAGCTCGGGTGAGGAAGTCTTTTGCCCAATTTTAGTAGGATAGAGAACCCTACGCTTAGAAGTTGTTTTGAGTAGTACGAGCGTTGATAGGCGTGTCGACTATTATAGGTTGATAGTCTTGATTTTAGGGTGGTTTTTATTGAGAAGGTATGTGATTCTTCTAAAGCATGATATTTTACAATATATATGTAAATGCGGTAGGCGTACATGTGTTAGCGAATAATAACTACGGCAATGTCTTTTGACTTAAGCTGAATAATACTTACGGCAAGGTCTGCGACTTAAGCACGAATAATAAGGATGCGAAAGCATTTCAAAGAATCTTGAATCATTTTTAGCAGTGAACTAATTGGTTTTAAAGCGAAGCTTAAGAGTTATACTAGCTTTATGGGAAGTTAGGTATAACCACTTAGAATGATAAAAAGCAGTTTGCCTATGTGTTTATAACGGACTTATATTGATTTGTGAAAGAATAAATAAGATGGTTTGATAAGTAGACATGATATGATGCTATGTGTGTTAGTGTCTTCTAACGTTTGTGTAAGAGATTATTCTTGTTGTGCTTATGTTGTTTAATGATAAAATTTGTTAGGTTAGTGTAATATCACTCGCTCTTGACATGTGCAGGGGTTAAGGCGCCTCCGTGCGGGGTAGACTCGGTGATGCAGGACCGTGATTGAGAATACCTCATGCGGGTCGAGGACCTATGCGGGCTACGGGAGTTCGAGGTTAGTGTGCGGGGTTATACCTCATGCGGTCTATGTGGCCATGCGGACTACGAGTCGGGGCGATGCAGGAGTAGCTACCCTCGATGCGAGGTTATATACCTATGCGGGCCTATGAGTGGCTTTATGCGGACTACGAGTCGAGATTAGGCTTGCATGGTGATACTGCGGGCAATTGGCCTGCCCGATCATTCGCGACCTAGAAAAGACACATTCTGATTTACCTATTGTTGCTCTTGTTTATGATGTGGCACTATGTGCGGTTACCTTGGTTGTTTCATACATACTTGCAAAGCTGATTTTAAAATGATATGTTTTCATTTAAGTACTTCTGATTTCACATACTTAGTACTGTTGTCTTGACCTCGCCTTGAAGTGCGTTCATCTACGCGAGTAAAGCAAGCATGTGCTAGATCCACGTCCTTAGGATCTCTTTGCATTGGTGTCGAGCTCCATCTTATCGGAGGCTCTGCTTTTTAGTACGATCTCCTGTATTGTAGATAGTTTGTACATTCGGGGTATGGCGGGCTGTCGCCATAGTTGTTACTTCCTTAGAGGTTTGTAGTCTATTATGCAGTTGGGATGTAGCGCAAAACTTGGGTTATATATATATGCGAAAGGCAAGCTTTTCATCGAGATAAAGCGTGTCTCATTTACAAGCTGTTTCATGTCTTGTTTTATATTTCGTGATTTTCTCGATGTATATGCTTGGGTGCGGGTAAGGCACGATCCACGGGCCGAGGTCGTAATGACGAGCCTCTGCCGGTAACCCTCGTGCTCTACTCGCGACTCCTCATTTGCCTTGCCCATACGGGCGGGTTGCCTTACGCGAAGGCATAGCGGTAAAGGAAAGGAATCGTCGGAGGTCGACTTATCCACGGCTCGAGGCACGATCTCGGAATGAGAAGAATGAAACCAATCCTAAATGTCCTATAGCCTCACGATTATAGATGTGGTGCACAACACACCGAATGTCGAGACTACTAGACACGATGCGTAGACACTTTCAGGATTAAGCGCTCTGATACCACTTTTGTCACGACTCGAACCGGGCGTGGTGGTGCATACCGGACACCCAGTAGTCATACATCAGTGTCGGAGAACATGAAACAAAATGTGAAATGAGACACATTTTACACGAGAGAAAATCGCCTTTCGGCATATATATAAATAATTACAAAGTTGAGCAGTTTAATCCTTACAACCACACTTGTGATCTCTGAGACCTCTAAGATTTATATAACCACTATGGCGGGGCGGGGCCCGTACCAGAATGTACTGAGAACCTACGGACTCGGGTAGCATGCAAAAGATAAGCCTCAGAAGAAACGGAGCTTCCCAATCTGTTGAAATGTGATCCTAAGCGAGGATCGGCGGTAGATGTACCTCTACTTGCGGCATGAGCGCCCGAAGGAGATCTGCAGTATAAGTATGTGGCGTAAAGCTGTAAATGAAATCATAATAATCTATATAAGCGGGAGACATGTATGATAACCAAACTACGATTCCTGACATAAGCGATCATGTCAAGTCGAGGACTCGCGCCTCAAGTCATCCGCCGTACGTGGAACTCCTTCGCCAGCTGGCGATCTAGGTATAAATCGTGTGGAATCGTGTCGAAGCCCGTCCGTGAGACTTCGGTAAGAATCGTATGGAATCGTGTCGGCCCGTCCATGGGACTCGGTAGAAATCGGATGAAATCGTGTCGACCCGTCTCGTGGGACTCGGTGAATAATCGGATGGAATCGTGTCGGACCCGTCGTGGGACTCGGTGAATGTCGGATGGAATCGTGTCGGCCCGTCTCGTGGGACTCGGTGAAGAATCGTTCATAACAAATCAGTAGGCCTCCATGAGAGGCAGCGGTGGTATAAATCTGATATTTGCACAACAAGGCTATCAAACACAAACATAGGCAAGTTACCACAACTCAAGTTTATTTTAGGCCAAAGTCGAGTTCGACCCCAGTATTACCTCGTTAAATTCTTTTAAAGATCCATTTCTTTTATAAAGGTCACGATACAGTAGTATAAAAATAGGGTGACTCACATTTTTAGGTAAACCCAAACACTTTCCTTTTCAACATCAAGTAACAACATTCTTTTCCCTAAAGTTCAAGTTTGCCTAATTTCAAGTACTTAAGTCTCTTATTTTAGAAATGTTTCATAGTTCATAGACTTAATCACTTAAGAATATGATTCTCTTTTAAACAATTTTGCGAAAACATATGCCTTATATGTGAGTAGGTTATTCTCGTTTATGATCAATCTTATTAAGCAGCCATGATCTAGGAAATGTAATATCATTTTGTCTCATCTTAGTTTCTATGCGGATGGAGGTTTCTCTTGGTTTTAATAATACTTCATTATTCAATACATTTTCCTTTATTATTTGCGGTGGTTTGTCGATACTCGTTACGATTTCGAAATCGTTAAAACATTTCTCCTTTTAAAAACCAAGTACTCATTACTCATGAATGAGGTTTCACACAAAATTCATATTAATTCATTCAAGTCAAGTCTCTTATCTTTTAAGATCAAGTCTCTTAACTTCTAAAAATCGATAAATCATTCTCTTTACCACTCTTAAGGCGTTATACCTAACTTCCGTAAAGCTATTATAACTCTTATGTTTTCAAAACCAAGTATTACTCTTCTTTCAAAGCGATTTCTTAATCTTTTGAAATACTTCAGATGCTATTATTAGGGCTTAAGTCAAAGACATTGCGTAACACTACATTCGATTAACACAAATCGTCACCGTACTATATATATTCCTTTAAAATATTTCACGATTCTTATTATTGGGCTTAAGTCAAAAGACATTGACACGCGTCGTCTGCGTACTATAGATATATATTAGTTAAAATACTTCATGCTCAGAGTATAGGAAGAATCACATACCTCGACGATTATATTATAAGCAAAAGCGCTCACGGCTATAACTAGCCTTGTCCACCTTCAAGTAGTTAAATGCTACTGCGAGAACATTCAACCAAAAAGGTTATAAGTCTCATAAATCTGATCCTATGTAAGTACAAGTTAAAACTTCTACTAATATTCTTACGATGTGATATCGATTCAAGTCTTTTGTAATATCCCTACATTACGGTTTAATTCTCTTACATGTATCTTATATTCATTTCAATACTACTACGGTATGTAATTCCCAATTACAATAGAAGAATGATAGTATTTACCTCGATAAGCCCAAAATTATCCAAGTAAAAATGTCGATCTGGCGGCGTTTAGCTCTACTGCAGGCGCTCGAACCGCTCAAACAACCCTTAGAAGTTCTACGCAGCCTGCTTAAATCTTCAACCAGTATGAAGATTTCCTTAGGGTTTCGTTTAGTGGCTAAAGGAAAGTATAGTAGTATTTTAAGGGCTTTTAGTATAGAGGTAACCTTGAGAATACTACAAGGTATACGGGCTAAGGTATTTTGGCATTATAACAATACTTGGAAGTATTTCTGCTGCCAAGAGGGGTATTTATAGGTCAAGCGATGGCCAGCAATGGCGAAGATGAAGACAAGTGTGGTGCAAGTGTAGGGTGAGGATTTATCCATGTGTCATATCCGTCTACCGCGCAAAATATCTACCTAACCCTTGACGAACAACAAAAAAGCGTGCCATCTTGCGCGCTGCGATCCACAGTTGAGGGTGACACGTATCACCCTCGTTAATCAAAATATTTCATCTCTCGGAAAAATCCATAAAAATTATAAATGACATAGCGGAATTTTCCTTATGAAAGTTAGTAAAGCGTTTACGTCCGATTCTTTTCGACACTTGTGAACAAAAATTTGGCCTAGCCTACTTTAAAGCTCAAACTTTTCTCGTGCGTCCTACGTACATACTGCGGAAAATCGGGGTATAACATCTGGTCTGCCGTTTGGACAAGGCATAAATGCGGTTACGAGGACCGCTAGAAGCTGGACCGCGCCCGCGACCTGCTTGACACACCTTGTCGTGAGTACGCGCCTCGGGGCGAGTGGCGAAGGGATGAGGACAACGGACCTGCGGTGACCCCTACCATCGTGTGACCACAGTGGACGGACTCGCATAATGACCTGGCCGCAAGTGTACCACAACCTCGAATGGAATCTACCACGCCGGACACGCAAGGCGGACCTCGATCGGTTAGCACGCTACTGCTGCAAATCCGAAGTCACGGGGCACGACGCCCCGAATACTGCTGTGTGCAAAAGCGATGTAGGAGTGTTACGTTGTGGTGCAAATCTAGGCGTCTGTTGAGGCCGTCCACCCGAGAGCTACCAAAAGATCCGGCCGTCTCGGCCTAACCTGCTGGCGATATCTGTGCGACGTCGGTCTCTACGCTCTCGCATCCAAGTCGTGAGCTGCATGCGGGTAATGTCCATACGGTGAAGAGCAACACCGCGCAAGACTTCGGCCATATAATCATCTAGCGGTGGCGTGGCGGTGCACCTGTCCTCGTATCTGCTACCAGCGCGAGGACATGCTCGAGCAGCGAATCGAACTCGGCGTTGTACTCACTGGCGTGCGCCCTCTGTCTCGGCCAACAAAAACTTGTTGGCGTGCCCTCATCATGCGGAGGCAAGAAGTGAGTGAGAAAGCCTCGAGAACTCGTCCCATCTGCTGAGCGCGTACTCTCCGGAAAGCTCGCGAATCAAACCAATCATTGCGGTATCACGCGGCCGTCGAACCAAGATCCGGACTCGGTCTACGAAGCCTTGATCACGCGTGATCCTGCATGGCGGCGGATGAACTCCTGCGGATCATCCTCGAGCCTCGACCGTAGAACTACGGCGGGCTCTGACTCGAGAAAATCCGTAGCCTCAGTATGCGATCTCGGGTGAACCACGAGCCTTCTGGGCTAGGCTGCTGCATCGGCCTATCACCGTATGCGGCCAATCGACCAATAAGCGGGCCATCTCGCGTACCTAACTCCTGCGCGGTGTAGGATAGGAGGTGCGGGTAATGTGGTCTCTTTTGGGGCGGCGGCGTCGTTGAACTCGCCGTCGGTATATCACGGGCACGAGCCCTCGTGACTCTCGGTGTCTACTAGCGGCTCCGCGGTGCCTTGCCGCCCAGGCGGGTTGCGCTACGTGGAGGCATAGCATTCTGAGAAAGGAATACGTTAGAGGTCGACTTATAACGACTCTAGGCCGCGATCTCGGAATGAGAAAAATGAAACCAATCCTAAATATCCTATAGCCTCACGATTATTGGTGTGGTGCGCGACACGATAATCAGAACTACTAGATCTGATCTGTAGACACTTTCAGGATTAGCGCTCTATACCACTTTTGTCACGACCGTTAGGGGCCGTGGTAGTGCCTCTAGGGGCACCCAGTAGACATCATCCAGTGTCGTGGAATATAAAAACAAGACATGAAACAAATGTAAATTGAGACACAATTTATACGAGAAATGTAGCCTTTACGTATATATATATAAAGTGAATAGTTACATCGACTTTACAACATGACTACGGACCTGCAGGAATGTAAACAACTATGGCGGGACGGGGCCGCCATACCACTGAATGTACATATATCTACAACATCGGGAGAACCGTACCAAAAGTCGAGCCTCGGAGAAGATGGAGCTCACGACACGAAAGCAAAGATCCAAGGATGCGGATCTAGCACATGCTTGCCACCTGCGGCATGAGCGGTCGAAGAAGTCGATCAACAGTACCAAGTATGTGAAGCGTAAAAATCGAAGTAAAATCAAAGTATTTAAAACCATTTGCAAATACAACGATTCAAGCGCACATAGTGCCTGCATAAACAAGAGCAAAATAGAAATAATGGCCCGGTCTTATCTAGGCGCGAATGATCGAAGCAAGGCCAATCACCCGTAGTATCATTATGCGTGTCTAATCTGGACTTCCGCGATCGCGTATGTCTGTACAGACCGCGTGAGGTATTCCTCGCGTCGGGGTAGCTAACCCGGTACCTCTGGACTCCGCGATCGCGTAGTCTCGTAGACGCGTAGTCACGCAGACCGCGTAGGGCATCCGCGTCGGGCTAAAACACCGGAATGATCAATCCTGGAACTCCGCTGACTCGCGTAGTCACCGGACTGCATAGGCGTATAGACGCGTCGGGTGGCAAGCCCTCGGTATAACAAGTCGAGGGTAGGTGATATAATATGATTACAGCGGACTTACCGTTTAACAACGTAAGCACAACAAGAATAACAATATCACGAAGACACTAACACGCGTAGCATCTAACATGTTACTTATCAAACCATCTTACTACACTGCGAGAAATCAATACGAGTTTTCAAATAAGTAAAACCGTTCCTTTTATCTTCCTTAAGTCGTTATACCTAACTTCCGTAAAGCTAGTATAACTCTTAGCTTCTGTTTAAAAATCAAGTATTACTCTTCTTTCAAAAATGATTATAATTCTTTTGAAATACTTCGAGTTTTATTATTTAGACTCAAGTCAAGTAAAACCATATTGATTAACACGTCGTCTAGTACTATATATATACTTTAAAATATCATGCTCGAGAGGATAGGAAGAATCACATACCTTCTCGCGAAAACCACTGCGAAGTAGAATATGTCGCGAGTATCGACTATAATAGTCAAATCGTCTATCAGCGTCTAGACTATCTTGTATAAAGTTCTAAGCGAGAGGGTTCTACATTACGGAAAATTGGGCAGCACTTCACTGCGTCAAGCTACGAGTCTCAGTAAATCTGGTCTATGTAAATCTGATTTAATTCTTCTTGTTATACCGCATCTGTGATTTCGGTTCAATTCTCTTACGTAATATCCTTGATTGTAATTACGGTTCAATTATTCTTTAATATCCTTTTAAGTATCTTATACTCAAGTCTTAACTATTCTTATATGTAATATCTAATTACAATAGAAGGACAAGAGTATTTACCTCGATAAGCCCAAAATTATCCAAGTTAGATGTCGATCACGAACAAGGTTTGGCTCGTAAGTTGCGCTCAGATAGCTCGAAGCCACTTAGAAGTTTCTAAACAACCTGCTTAATACTATAAGTGATTTGGGCTAGGGTATTTGGAATAGTAACAATACTTGGAAGACAACTTTCTACCAAGGGGGTTTCGGCTAGAGCTACCCCAGGCTAGAGGGAAGATGTTTGGCGAGGGCCTTCACAAGGAGGAGGGAGTGTTGGATGAAACACTGCAAGAGAGGGAGGATTTTCAAGACTTGGAGAAATGATTTGTGGATGAAAACCTTGAGTTAGGGGGTATTTATAGGCCAACCAATGGCCAAAATGATGGCAAGTGGAGGCAAGTGGAGGTGGGGATTCACCCAAGTGTCATTATCCATCTACTACACAAAAATATCCTACCTAACCTTGACTAATGCGAGGCCACAAAAATCGTCCAACTTGAGTTGCGTCCATATGAGGGTGACAAGTGTCACCCTCCCGTTAATCCAAAATATTTCGTCTCTCGAAAAATCCATAAAAATTATAAATGACATAGCCAGTAATTTTCCCTACTGTGAAGTTTTGTAAAGCGTTTAGTCGGAGCGATTCTTTTAGTGGGTTGTGCACATATTTAGTCCTATGCCTAACTTTGGGATCAAACTTTTATGCGTGCGCCCTTACGTGCATACTGAAATACGGGGTATAACACAGCTGACTGCGATCCTATGGCGAGGATCAACAAGCGGTGTACCTACTGCGGCATGAGCACGGCCCCGAGGGCGTCGGTCTGGCGGTATGCAGTATGTGGCGAAAATGCGTAATGAAATCACATTTCATCATTTTATAAAACCATTTACGCAATAAATAAGCGATTAGGTCAAGTAAGAGGCGCATATGTCACGACGAACGGGCGTGGTAGTGCCTTACCGGGCACCCAGTAGACATCAGTATTGGCGGAACATAAAACAAGACATGAAATAATAGGAAGTGTAAAACAGTTTTTCTGCGAAAAGTTGCCTTTCGGCGTATATATATAAAAACTTAAATCTGACCAGTTACATCCCTTTTACAAACTACGCCAGCGATTACTACGGACCTCTAAGAATGATATAACAACAATGGCGGGGCGGGGCCCGTCATACCACGAATGTAAGTACCTACCACGGCGGGGACTATACGAATAAGCCTCGAAGAAAGCGGAGCTTCCCAAAGCTTGAGCTGTGATCTAGGCGGGGATCAACAACGGTGTACCTCTACTGCGGCATGAGCGCGGCCCGAAGGAGGTCGATCAAGTGGTGCAGTATGTGGCGAAAATACGTAAATGAAATCATAGTAGTCTATATAAAGTAGGAGACATATATGATAACCAAACTACGATTCCTGATAAATAGCGATCATGTCAAGTCGGGGACTCGCGACCTCAGAAGTCGTCACTCAAATATAACTATGGGTCTCACGCCCGCGGCATCAATCATGCGTGGAATACCTTCCATTTGGCGATCTATGATATAAAAGCACGAGAATACATGAACACTAGGTCCCGCGTGTCATAATAAAACCGTGCGGGTAAATGCGAAGGCATAGCGACTACTAAAACCGCGGTACCAACAAGGTCATAAAGCGTATCATGAGATCTGTCTAGGCGCCACATGATCGGTAGCCTTTCGCGCGATATCTAATGTCGCGTCTAGTCTGGAACTTCCGCGACCGCAGGCCCTCGATGGCGCGTGAGGTATTCCCGCATCGAGGGTAGCTACTCCGGCAGCGTCACGGACTCGCGATCGCGTAGCCACATGAAACGCGTGACCACAAAGGCGCGCGCTAACCTAGAACTCGTAGCTCCGCATAGGTCCCTGGACCAGCGTGAGGTATCCTCGAATCATAGTCACCGAGTGCGAGTATTACCCGCGTCGGAGGCGGCAACCGGGATCAAGTCGAGGTGAGTGATATAATACTAACATGCGACTTATCGTTAAACAACACAAGCCTGATCAAGAAACCCGCTTTACGACATTACAAGACACTAACACCGTAACATCTAACATGTTTATTTATCAAACCAACAAGAAAGTATTACAAGGCTATCACAAACCAATATAGTCGAGTTATTCACACAAGGTACTTTACTTTATGTCGATCAAGCTCGGGTTTTTATCCCCAAAATACTTCATCGCTAACTCTTTAAAGATCCGCTTCTTTCACAAAAGTCACCTGATACGTAGTATAAAAATAGAGTGACTATCTTTTTAAGTAAACCAAAACACTTCCTTTGTAAAATCAAGTAACAACATTATTTTCCAAGCGTTCAAGTTGCCTAATTCCAAAAGCTCAAGTTTCTCATTTTGAAAGGTTTAGTGGTTCATAGTCTTAATCACTTAAGAATATAATTCTCTTTTAAAACAATTTGAGAAACATATGCCTTACGTGTGAGTAGGTTATTCTTGTTCATAACAATCTTATTAAAGCGACCATGATCTAGGAAATGTACTATCATTTTGTCGTCTTAGCTACATGCGGATGGAGGTTTCTCTGGTTTTAATAATACTTAATTAGTCAATACATTTCCACTTTATTAGCTGTGATGGTTAGTTCGATACTTATTACGATTTAGAAATCGGTAAAACATTATTCCTTTGAAAAACCAAGTACTCATTACTCATGAATGAGGTTTCACACTTTTAACAAAATTCATATTAAATTAATTAAGTCAAGTCTCTTATCTTTTAAGATCAAGTCTCTTAACTACTAAAATCAATAAACCATTCTTTTTATCTCTCTTAAGTCGTTATACCTAACTTCCCGTAAAGCTAGTATAACTCTTAAGCTCTTAAAACTTTACAACGAGTGTTACTCTTCTTTCAAAAGGTTTCTTAATTCTCTTGAAATCTTGAGATTCTTGTGTCGGGCTTAAGTCAAAAGACATTGCGTAAAACTACGTTCGATTAACACACGTCGTCTACAGTACTAAATATATTCCTTTTAAAATATCATGCTCGAGAGGATAGGAAGAATCGCGTACCTCGACGATTATCGACTATTAGCAAATAGCTCGAAATCTTTGTAATCCTGCTAGCCTTTTCCACCCTCAGGTAGAATATGCTACTCGCATGATGCTTCAACCTATAGCGGTTATACAAGTGCATCGATGTCTAGACTACTCGGTAGAATAAATCTAGATACAAGATTCTACGGAAAATTGGGCGTGACTTCCTGCCGTCAAACTTCACAAGTCTGTAAATACGGTCCTATGTAAATCTGATTCAATTCTCTTCTTATATACCTTCCTTGTATATAACATACTTAATTCTTATCTTGACAGTATGTAAACTCTAATTACAAAGGGGACAAGATATTTACCTCGATAAGCCCAAAATTATCCAAGATTAAATGTCGATCATGAGCAACGTTTAGCTCCTACTCTGGCGCTCAACCGCTCCAAACAACCCTTAGAAGTTCTCACAACTTCTACTTAACACTTCAACCGACTATGAAGGTTTTCCTTAGGGTTTCGTTTTGTAGTGAAGGAAGTATTATAGTATTTACGGGCTTTTAGTATAAGGGTAACCTTGGAATACTACAAGGTATTTGGGCCAGTATTTTGGAATAGTAACAATACTTGGAGAATACTTTTCTACCAAGGGGGTGTATTTACGAGAACAACTAGGCAAGGGGATATCTCTCGGCGAGGGGCCTCTCAAAGGGGAGGAGGCTTGGGCGAGAACTACTAAAAAGGGGAGGATTTTTAAGACTTGGAAATGTCTAAGTGTGGATGAAGAAGTTCATCAACTAAGGGGGTATTTATAGGTCAACGAATGGCCAAGATGAAGCCAAGTGGTAGGCAAGTGTATGGTGGAGATTTGCACAAGTGCACCTATCCTACTCCACAAATCCCACAAACATTGACCCAGTTTTAGGCCACAAAACAAGCCACAAAATCTTGCCAGAGCGTGCGACCGCCGGCCAACTTGGCCGCCCACTTGAGGGTGACAAGTGTCGCATACCGTTGGTCGAAAATATTTCATCTCTCGGAAAAATCCATAAAAATTTTAAATGACATAGCGTAATTTTCCCTCGCAAAGTTTGGAAAGCGTTTGCGTGAAAGCGATTCTTTCGATGAGTTGCGAACAAATTTTTCGCTCTAGCCTAACTTAAGGCCTAAACTTTTGTATGTCGTCTCACGTACATACTGCAAATCTGGTATAACATTCTCCTCCTTAGAAACATTCATCGAATGTTCCTTCCGAGCAGATAACGATAACGTTCCTCTTAACATAAACCGGTTGCCAATGCCACGTCGGCGCAAAACAACACACGCGCCAATACTTAATCCAAGTCTCGAGGAATCACCTCTAACATCACAAAAGTTTCCACGAGGTCTAAAATATACTCACCGCGCACCTGACACAAAAGAAATGATCATTTCTATTCTCTTAACACATGCTCGCTTCTTCCCTTACTCGTCGCATTCTCCTCATACATTCGAACTCTTTCTCATAACTTACCACATTTACGGTATTGCTTGGTTCCAAAATCTCTGGTTTTACTACCTCCGACTAGGTCATCATTCTTTGAGAACAATGCGGATGGATCTCAGATACTTTTAGAACCTAGCAACACGAAGACCGGACGTCTTGCCCCTACGTCGGACGGTCGTACTAACTTTTAGGCAACGGCCTATTCTACAAACAATCTGAAGATGCCCAAAAGTACTTTGGGTTAAGTTTCCTGCTTTCCAAAACTCGTCACACGCTTTAGGTGGTACCTTGAAGACCCGCGTCGGCTTTGAACCCAGCGTCGTCGCCGATTATCCATACGACTTACGGTGACTACGAGTGCGATAACCTCTTACGGATAAGCTTCACCTATCCACGTCTGCGAGAACAAGTATGAACCAACTATCCGAACGCGCGACATGAACCAATCGACGACTTACACTTCAGCCCTACTGGCGTCGTAAGGCGATATCAGAATGCGATATGGTAGGTGTTATAATACACGCTCGACGAGGCGAATAATCCTTACTAACCACGAAATCAAACAACGGCGAGAGCGAATGCGATCTTGAGACTTACGAGTTCTAACCTGCTGGTAAAAACTTCCGAGAAAAAGAAATGGCCGTGTCGGGCTCCTTTGCACGACATAAGGTGAAAGCGGGCACCTCGTGCGACCTTACAACGCTTCGACATAACATCACGCGTAACCACATGCAGAGTAAATGGTCTTGACTAAAAGACAAGATGGGTGACCTCGTCGGCTCGACCTTGGTCGACGCGTCCGCGAACTCGTCTGTTTGGTTAACTAAACTTGGGCCTAACACCCTCGTGACCCTACCACTGCGGGACCACCTGATGACCCATTACAAAGCAGTCGCGGGTTGACGCGATCGATCCTCGACCCGACACGCTATCGCGCAAAAACTTTTGTTCCCGATCAGGAACAATCTCAAATCAAATCACGAAAACCTAGTGGTCTTCTTAGCTCGACTACCCTCTTTCATACCACGCTACTGGGGACTTATCACACAAACATATCTCGCGTGCCTTATGCACTCGATGAGGTCAAACATAAGTGTAATCTTTCCTCAAGATGGCCTGCGCCTCTAAGGTCTCACGTCTGACATTAAGGCTCACGCTTTCCTAACCCCAATCTTACCCTTTTAACTAACCATGATTTCTCATCACGATGTTATCTGAACATAACACTTAAGATATACTCATCTTACATACTAATCTCTAGAGGTTAAGGTATACACATATCTCTGCTTCACTTCCGCTTTGTCGTTTCAATCAATCACCTTTGTTGAAGTAGCCATTAGGAAGATGGCGAACTAGTCAGCGATCACGAAGGTGAGTCTCTACATCGCGCCACCTGCGGTGGACAATTTCTCGCAAAATGGCCACTGTATCGCCAAGTAAAACAAGTACCAACAAAAAGCGACATTCTGGATGGCGCTTTGTCCTGTGAACATTGAGAAGCTGGACCGGTTGGCTGAACCTACGTGTATCTGCGAATCGAAGTCACGGAGCTCACGACCAACTCTGCATACCGAGCGTCACGAACCACAGCGGAGGACCACTGTGGCTGGTGGAGGTGCGTCTACAATCTTCTTTGGCGGTTTGCCTCGAAAGTTACCAAAGGACCTGCTTTGATACGCCTCTTTGGCGATCCTTGATTAATACAGCCGATCTCTACGTTTCTCGACTGCTTTGCGCATAAGCCCGTCTGTGAGCCATACTCAAGCCCGAAGAGCTACTCTTGCACAACCTCTCTTAGATAGTCATCATGACCGTGATAAGTCGATACATAATATACTCTTTGGTTGCTAAATCCATGCTAATGTGGTCGTCTCTTTGCCGTCCATGCTTTACGCTCGGTGGTGGGCGAGGGTGTAAATGTCATGGCGCGATGAAGGCTGCTGCCCGTGCTAAACTTCTGGAAATTTGGCGATGTCGAGAACTCCCGAATGAAGCACCACACAGGTGATGATTGGGCTGTGCCTCGTAACCCTCGTGCTCTACTCGCGGCTCCATTGGTGCCTTGCCATACAGGGCGGGTTGCCTTGCAGCGGAGGCATAGCGGTGAGGAAAGAAATCGTTAGAGGGTCAACATAGCGCAGCTCTAAGCACGATCTCGAGTGAGAAGAATGAAACCAATCCTAAATATCCTATAGCCTCACGATTATTGGTGTGGTGCACAACGCGATAATCGAACTCTACTAGATACGGTGCAGACAACTTTTCAGGATTAAGCGCTATGATACCACTTTTGTCACGACCGAACGGGATGGTAGTGCCTTACGGGCACCCAGTAGTCATACATCAGTGTCAGTGAACATAAAACAAGACATGAAATAATATGAAGTGTAAAAGCAGTTTTCTGCGAAAAGTTGCCTTTACGTATATATATAAAAACTTAAATCTGACGATTACATCCCTTTTACAAACTCGCCTGCGATTACTACGGACCTGCAGAATGATATAACAACAATGGCGGGACGGGGCCGCCGTACCTGAATGTAAGTACTACCACGGCGGGGACTATACGAAGATAAGCCTCAGAAAGCGGAGCTTCCCAAAACGCTAGCTGTGATCCTAGGCGGGGATCAACAACGGTGTACCTACTGCTTGGCGTGAGCGGCCCAGAAGGTCGATCTGCGGTACCAAGTATGTGGCCCGAAAATCGTAAATGAAATCATAGTAGTCTATATAAAGCGAGACATATATGATAGCAAACTACGATTCCTGATAAATAGCGATCATGTCAAGTCGAGGACTCGCGCCCTCAAAGTCATCACTCAAATATAACTATGGGTCTCACGCCCGAGCATCAATCATGCGTGGAATACCTTACTAATGGCGATCATGATATAAAAGCACGAGGAATACCGCATGAACACGGGTCCGCTGTGTCATAATAAAGCGTGCGGGAGGTAAATGCGAAGGCATAGCGACTACTAAAACCACAGTACCAACAAGGTCATAAAGCGTATCATGAGATATGTCTGACCGCCCATGATCGAAGCCGCCGCGCGCGGTATCTAATGTCGCGTCTAGTCTGGAACTTCCATGACTCGCGTAGGCCGCTCCGATGGCCGCGTGAGGTATTCCCGCATCGGTAGCTACTCCGACGCGTCACGGACTCGCGATCGCGTAGCCCGCATGACCGCGTGACCACAAAGGCCGCGCGCTAACTGGAACTCGTAGCTCGCGTAGGTCCTGGACGCGTGAGGTATCCTCGAATCATAGTCACCTGATTGCTGAGTATTACCCGCGTGGAGGCGACAACCGGGATCAAGTCAAGGTGGTGATATAATACTAGCATATGGCTTATCGTTAAACAACACAAGCCTGATCGGAAACCCCTTACACAACATTACAAGACATTAACACCGTAGTATCTAACATGTTTATTTATCAAACCAGCGAAAGTATTCTGAGGCTATCATGAACCAACATAGTCAAGTTATTCACGCGAGGTACTTTCTACTTTATGTCGATCAAGCTCGGGTTTTATCCCCAAAATGCTTCATACACTAACTCTTTAAAAGATCAGCTTCTTTCACAAAAGTCACACAATACGTAGTATAAAAATAGAGTGACTATCTTTTAAGTAAACCAAAACACTTCCCTTTGTAAAATCAAGTAACAACATTATTTTCCAAGCGTTCAAGTTGCCTAATTCCAAAGCTCAAGTTTCTCATTTTGAAAGGTTTCGTGGTTCATAGTCTTAATCACTTAAGAATATAATTCTCTTTTAAAACAATTTGAGAAACATATGCCTTACGTGTGAGTAGGTTATTCTTGTTCATAACAATCTTATTAAAGCAGCCATGATCTAGGAAATGTACTATCATTTTGTCGTCTTAGCTTATGCGGATGGAGGTTTCTCTGGTTTTAATAATACTTAATTAGTCGATACATTTCCACTTTATTAACTGCGGTGGTTAGTTCGATACTTATTACGATTTAGAAATCGATAAAACATTATTCCTTTGAAAAACCAAGTACTCATTACTCACGAATGAGGTTTCACACTTTTTAACAAAATTCATATTAAATTAATTAAGTCAAGTCTCTTATCTTTTAAGATCAAGTCTCTTAACTTCTAAAATCAATAAACCATTCTTTTTATCTCTCTTAAGTCGTTATACCTAACTTCCCATAAAGATAGTATAACTCTTAAGCTCTTAAAACTTTTACAACCAAGTGTTACTCTTCTTTCAAAAAGGTTTCTTAATTCTCTTGAAATACTTCAAGATTTTTATTGTCGGGCTTAAGTCAAAGAAATTGCCAGTAAAACTACGTTCGATTAACACCGTCGTCTGGTACTAAATATATTCCTTTTAAAATATCATGCTCAAGAGGATAGGAAGAATCACATACCTCGCGACGATTATCGACTATTAGCAAATAGCTCCAAAGTACTGTAATCCTGCTAGCCTTTTCCACCCTCCGAGTAGAATATGCTACTCGCGATCTTCAACTATAGCGGTTATACAAGTGCATCGATGTCTAGACTACTCGGTAGAATAAATCAAGATACAGATTCTACGGAAAATTGGGCGACTTCCACTGTCAAACTTCACAAGTCTCTTGTAAATCTGATCCTATGTGAAATCTGATTCAATTCTCTTCTTATATACCTTCCTTGTATATAACGTATACTTAATTCTTATACTTGACGGTATGTAAACTCTAATTACAAAAGGGGACAAGATATTTACCTCGATAAGCCCAAAATTATCGAAGATTAAATGTCGATCACGAGCGGCGTTTAGCTCACTACTGCAGGCGCTCGACCGTTCAAACAACCGCCAGAAGTTCTCGCAACTTCTACTTAACACTTCAATGACTATGTGTTACACCCGTAGTTCAGTATGTATATGAGGGCGTGCGTGCGAGAATCGACACAAAAAGTGGAAAGGAAGAAAGATGTGATTTTCGGCGGAAAAGTTTCCGGATTTTGTGAAGTAAAAGGTTCGTTAATGGAATTGGATTCCCAGTTTGGTATTTTGACTTTTTAGAATATTTGAGTATTATGAGATTTTATTTCGAAATTGGTCACGTGGGGCCGGGAAAATTCTGATTTTGTAGGCCCACTTTATTTTGGATTTTTGGCATTACGGATATTTTGAATATGAAATATTTTAGGCGAGTAGGGGCGACCGTGTCACCGTGTGGCCATGTTGGCGAATTGGAGAAGAGCGAGTGGGCGTTTTTAGGTGGACAAGTGGCCCATTTTTGTGGTGGCCACTTGTCCCGTTTGTGGTGAACAAATGGTTGGCCAACTACCCACGCACATGTACCCCATCCTCACCTTACATTTGCCTTAATCCTAGCCATTGATTTATCTATAAATACCCTTTATGCTAGACATAATTTCATCCACACTTAGAGATTTCAAAGTCTTGAAAACTCATAAGCTCCTCTTGTGTGCTCTCGGCCATGGGCTGAGTTTGTGAGCAAAACTTGTCCAAAAATTCTTAAAGTTTTAAGTGTTCTTCCTTAGGGTGTTAGGAAGATTGTGTACGAAGTTGGAAAAGATTTCACACCCCAGCCTAAATACACCCTTGGCGAAAGTTGGTAGTGTTGTAGCCTAAGTGTTCTTCACTTTTTGGAGTTGGATCTTGAAGAGGAGTTGGTTAGAAACTTCTAAGGGTTGCTTGGGCGGGTTGGAGCGTAAGGAATTGGAGCTAAGCGTTGCTCGGGATCGACTTATAAACTTGGATAATTTTGGGCTTATCGAGGTAATGATCTTTGTCCACTATTGTAATTGGATATTACATGTTGTAGTAATGTATAGTTGAGTATACTATATGTAGAATGAATATGGATAAGAATTGGTTGTATTTACATAGAATTTGTATTCTGATGAGCTTGTAGTATTATTGTGGAGTAGAATTGTACACGTCAGGTTAGGCGTGTAACCCTGGGATTGTTGGTTTGGTGCACGCCTCGTTAGAGGAGGAGATTTATGTGGTTGCGGGGAGGTCTTCCGAATTTTTCGTAGAATAAGGAATCTTGTATCTAGAATTATTCTACGAAGAGTTCTAGAGGTTGATAGGCGTTTTGTGGCCTTTTTAGGTTGAAGTACTACAGTGGCGTATTCTACTTGAAGGGTGGAAAAGCGAGCAAGGTTAGAAATGCGTGGGCGTTTGCTAATTATCGATAATCGTCGCGGTATGTGAACCTCTTCTATCTTTTCTAGCATGATTATTGTGGTATGTAATGCGGTGAGCGTCATGTGCTAAATGAATTTGGTTGGTTTAAAACATAAAGTGTTATAACGGCCTTATGGGAAGTTTGCTATAACAACTTTATGTAGGTAAAGAAATGGTTTGTGGTTTTTAAAAGATAAGAGACTTGACTTATAAATGACTTGATGTGAAATATTAATGAACTTGATTTCTAAAAGAAAAGAGACTTGAGGAATTGAAGAGTTTTTGGTTTAAAAAGAAAGACACGGTTTTGTCTTAAATTGGTTTAAAACATAAAGTGTTATAACAGCTTTATGGGAAGTTAGTTATAACGACTTTATGAAAACAAAAGAATGGTTTTATCATTAGTTTTAAAATGGTAACTTGACTTTAAAAGGAGAAGTGTTTTGGTCTAAAAAGAAGGCATAGTATTGTCTTAATTTGGTTTAAAAAGGAAAGTATGGAAGTTGTTTTGGTTTACTTAAAATGTTAGTCACTCTATTTTTGATAATACGGGCATCGGGTGACCTTTGTAAAAGAAATGGATCTTTTAAAAAGAATTTAACGTACGTAGTACTTTGGGGTTAAAACCTGGACTTTGGCATAAAATGAAAGTACCTTGAGTTGTGTGTAACTTGCCTATGTTTGCGTGTGATAGCATTGTTATGCAAGTATTGTATTTCTATACCACCGCGTCTCTCAATGGAGGGCTGTTACACCCCGTAGTTCCAGGGTATGTATGTGAGGACATACGTACGAGTTTACGACAGAAATGTTGGAATGAAAGAAAGATGTGAATTTTCGACGGAAAAGTTTCCGGTTTTTATGAAGAAAAAGGTTCGTTAGTGGGAATTGGATTCCCAGATTTGGTATTTGGACTTCTTGGATTTTATTAGAATTTTGGGATTTTATTTTCAGAAATGGTTACGTGGGGCCCACAGGAGAAATTCTGATTTTGTAGGGCCGCTTTGTTTTGAGATTTTCGGTATTTTGGATATTTTCGGAGGACGAAATATTGTGGACGAATAAGGGGGCGACATGTGTCACCCCCCTTGTGTGGCCATGTGGGCCGAAATGGTGTGACAAGTGGCTAACCACTTGTCACCTACTCACTGGCCGAATATGGCCTAACACTTGGCACCCAATTGGCCATGTGGTGTGGTGGGACCCACACACGTGGCCCAATCTTGACCACCACTTGCTTAGATCATGGCCCTTGATCATACATATATACCCTTAAGTTGAAGACTTAAATCATCTCGCACTTAAAGCCTCCAGTGCAAAATATTTCCCTCCTTTAGGCTATGTTTCGTCCTCCCCTCTTGTGTAGAAAATACTTGGAGTATTATTGTATAATCCCAAATACATTGGCCTAGTATCCTAGTAGTATTCAAAGTTATTTTAATACTAGGGCAGGAAATGCTACTTTATTCGAATAGTATAAGCGAAACCTAGAAAAATCTTCCTAGCTTGGTGGAAGTTTTTAGAAGTTGTTTAGAAACTTCTAAGGGCCGCTTGGAGCGGGTTGGGCGTAAGGAATTGGAGCTAAGCGTTGCTCTGGATCGACTTATAAACTTGGATAATTTTGGGCTTATCGAGGTAATGATCTATGTCCTATTGTAATTGGATTTTACATGTTGTAGTAGTTATACTTGAGTATATTATATTGGAAGGATGATTATAAAGTTGATTGTATTTACATTGGGTGTACTTACGATAGACTTGTGTAGTATTATTGTGAAGCGGAATTGAACACGTCGGTTAGGCGTGTAATCCACAGGAGTTGTTGGCACAGTAGCGGGCTGGATAGGAGAGATTTATGTGATAGCGGGGTGGTGTCACGACCGAACCGGGCGTGATTGGTGCCTTACCGGGCACCTAGTGATCTGACATCGGAGAAATCAGCGGAATATAAAACAATAACATGAAACAACATGAAGTATGAAATAATAATCGAGAAAAATTGCCTTTGGCATGTATATATGAAAACTTAAATTGACGATTACATCTCGCGACAACCACGCCAGCGATTACTACGGACCTGCGAATGATATGACAACAACGGCGGGGCGGGGCCGTCGTACCCACGAATGTAGCACCTACAACAGCGGGGACTATGCGAATAAGCCTCGGAGAAACGGAGCTTCCCAAGCTGAGCTGTGACCCTAAGGCGAGGATCGGCGGCGGTGTACCTTTACTGCGGCATGAACACAACCCCGCGAAGGAGGTCGATCTGCAGTACAGTATGTGGCCGAAAATCACGTAAATGAAATCATAGTAGTCTATATAAAGCGGGAGACATGTATGATAGCAAACTACGATTCCTGATAAATAGCGATCATGTCGATTCGGGGACTCGCGCCTCAAAGTCATCACTCGGATATAACAATGGGTCTCACGCCCGCGACATCAATCATGCGTGGAATACCTTCCGGCTCGTGATCTATGATATAAAAGCACGAGAATACACATGAACACGAGTCCGCTGTGTCATCATAAACCGTCTGGGGTAATGCGAAGTCATGGCGACTACTAAAACCACGACAACAAGGTTATAAAGCGTATCATGATCTGTCTGAACCGTCGCATGATCAAAGCGGCTTTCGCCGCATGATGTATCTAATGTGCGCGTCTAGCCACAGAACTCGTAGCTCGCGTGAGCCCTCGATAGCGCGTGAAGTATTCCCGCATCGGTAGCTACTCCCGGCGGCGTCATGGACTCGCCGTCGCGCGCCACATGAACCGCGTGACCACAAAGGCCGCACACTAACGGAACTCCGCGATTCGCGCAAACCTACGAACCGCGTAAGGTATTCTCGAATCATAGGTCACACGGACGCTGAGTCTACCACCGCGTGGGCGGCAACCCGGAATCAAGAGTGATCTGATACTAACATAACGACATCGTTTAAACAACATAAGCACAATCGAGAAACCCCTTTACACAAACATCACAAGATACTAACCGCGTAGCATCTAGCATGTTTGCTTAACAAATCAACAAGAAAGTATTACAAGGCTATCACAAACCAACACAATCAAGTTATACACACAAGGTACTTTCTACTATATGATTAACAAGATCGGGTTTTATCCCCAAAGTACTTCATACATTAACCCTTTAAAAGATCGTTACTTTCACAAAAGTCACACGATACGTAGTATATGAAAATAGAGTGATTATCTTTTGAAGTAAATCAAAACACTTCTCTTTGTAAAATCAAGTAACAACATTCTTTTCCAAAGCGTTCCAAGTTTGCCTAATTTCAAATGCTCGAGTTTCTCATTTTGAAAGGTTTAGTAGTTCATAGTTTTAATCCTTAATGGTATAATTCTCCTTTAAAACAATTTGATATACATATGCCTTATATGTGAGTAGGTTATTCTTGTTTATAACAATCTTATAACGTGACCATGATCTAGGAAATGTAATATCATTTTGTCTCATCTTAGCTTCATGCGGATAGAAGTTTCTCTTTAGTTTTAATAATACTTGATCGATCGATACATTTCCCTTTATTAAGCGGCTATTGTGGTTTGTTCGATACTTATTCTCATTTAGAAATCGGTAAAACATTATTCTTTAAAATCAAGTACTCATTACTCATGAATGAGGTTTTACAACATTTTTAACAAAATGTTACACATCAAATCAATTAGGTTAAGTCTCTTATTTTCTACAATAAATAAACCATTATGTTACCTACGTAGTCGTTATAACTAACTTCCCATAAAGCTATTATAACACCTATGTTTTGAACCAACCAAACTCATTTAGCACGTATGCGTCTCTGTACTACATAGTTTACAAAACATCATGCTAGAAAGGATAGGAAGAGGTTCACATACCTCGCGGCGATTATCGACAATTAGCGATACGCTCCGCGATCTTGTACCCTGCTAGCCTTTTCCACTCTTCAAGTAGAATCGCTACTCGTAGTACTTCCACCTATATAGGCCTGGCGTCTATTAACATCTAAACACTCGGTTCCATATTCTCTGAAAATTCGGCGCCTCCCCATGGCGCGTAAATCTCCTCCTCTAACGAGGCGGCTACCAAGCCAACCGGGGGTTATCGTCTAACGGACATGTACAATTCTACAACACTGTCTACTGTAAATGATCCTACGTAAATCAGTTCAATTCCTTTTAGCATTCTTACGTATAGTGTAATTCTGATCTAAATCTCTTCTTTAAATTGGGCTTAAGTCAAAAGACATTGCATGAAAACTATATTGATTACTATATATAGTATCTTGACTATATAATCCTACAACATGTAATTTCCAATTACAACAAGGGACAAGGATATTTACCTCGATAAGCCCAAAATTATCAAGTTATAATGTCGATCTGTTATACCAGTATTTCGGAGTATATGCGTGAGGCGTGCGTCACGAAAGTTTAATAAAGTAGGCAATGGGGCGTTTTTGGGCGCGACTCATTAAAAGAATCGTTTTCGATGAAGCGTTTTACACAACTCGCGTAGGATAAATTAGGCTATGTCATTTCTAATTTTTGCAGTTTTTAGAGGCGAAACACTTTGGACCATCGAGAGGGCGACACTTGTCACCCTCTCATTGATGGATGTGAGGCGGAAATGGACCGAATTGGATGGCTTATTTTGTCAAGTAGTCGGTAGGATATTTTGTGTGCAAGTTGGCTAGGTACACTTGCCCAAATATTGACCTTACACTTGCCTTGCACTTGGCATACTCTTGGCCATTGGTTGGCCATCCCTTGACCTATAAAGACCCCTCTTGTGATGAAGAGTTCTTCGTCCACAAACAAACTTTCAAGTCTAAAATCCTCTCCTCTCCTTGTTAGCCCTTTTCGTCCAAACACCTTCCCCTTGGTGAAGTTAGCGAGGCTACCCACTAACTAGCTTGAAACCTACCCACTCCCTTGGTAGAAAAGTTGCCTTCTAGTATTGTTATAATGCCCAAAATACCTAGCCCAAATCCTTAGTACTTAGTAGAAGTTGTGAAGAACTTAGGGTTCTTGGAGCTATCGGGCGTACAACTTAGGAGCTAAACCTTGCTCGGGATCGACATATTATCTAGGATATTATTGGGCTTACAGAGGTAAATAAACTTGTCCTTCTTTTGTAAATTAGAGAATACATCTTGTAGAAGTATAAGAATAAGTATTAATACTTAGAAGAATATTCTGAATAGAATTGAGTATTATCACGATAGAAGGGTTTAAAGAAGAATAATTGAACTATACTTAGAATTTGTTTTCTGATGGATTTGAGTAGCTCGGGTAGGAAGTCTGCCCGATTTTCAGTAGAATAAAGGACCCTCTGCTTAGAAGCTGTTTCTGAGTAGTCTAGGCGTTAATAGGCGTGTCGACTATTATAGGTTGATTCTCTGCGCGCGACATATTGACTTGGCGGTGGTTTTAGCGAGAAGGTACATGATTCTTCTAAAGCATGATATTTTAAAATATATATATAAATGCGGTAGGCGTACGTGTTAAGCGAATAATACTTACGGCAATGTCTTTTGACTTAATCTGAATAATACTTACAGCAATGTCTTGCGACTTAAGCTGAATAATAAGGATCTTAAAGCATTTCAAAAGAATATTGAATCATTTTCTTCTGAAGAGAACTAATTGGTTTTAAACATCAAGCTTAAGAGTTATACTAGCTTTATGGGAAGTAAGGTATAACAACTTAAGAATGATAAAAGGCAGTTTACTTATGTGTTTATAACGGACTTATATTGATTTATGAAAGAATAATAAAATGGTTTGATAAGTAGACATGATATGATGCTATGTGTGGTAGTGACTTGTAACATTTGTATAAGAGGTATTCTTGTTGTGCTTATGTGGTTTAACGATAATTTGTTATGTTGGTTATTATATCACTCACCTCTTGACATATTCTGGGGTTAAAGCGCCTCCGTCGCGGGTAGACTCGGTGATGCAGGACCGTGATCGAGAATACCTCATGCGGGTCGAGGGACCTATGCGAACTACGAGTTCGAGTTAGTGTGCGGGGTTATACCTCATGCGGTCTATGTGGCCATGCGGACTACGAGTCGGGGCGATGCGAGGAGTAGCTACCTCGATGCGAGGTTATACTATGCGGGCCTATGTGAGTGGCCTATGCGGACTACGAGTCGAGATTAGGCTTGCATGGTGATACTACGGCAATTGGCCTGCCCGATCATTCGCGACCTAGAAAAGACACATTCTGATTTACCTATTGTTGCTCTTGTTTATGATGTGGCCTATATGTGCGATTACATTGGTTGTTTCGTGCGTATTTATAAAATTGGTTTTAAAATGATATGATTTCATTTAAGTACTTTCTGATTTCACATACTTAGTACTGTTGTCTTGACCTCCTTGAAGTGCGTTCGTACCACGGTAAGAGGCAAGCAGTGCTAGATCCACGTCCTTAGGATCTTTGCGTTGGTGTCGGGAGCACCGTCTTATAGGAGCTCTACTTTTGGGTATGATCTCACTGTATTGTAGATAGTTTTGTACATTCGGGGTATGGCGGGATACTGTCCGCCATAGTTGTTACTTCCTTAAGTGCAGTAGTCTGTTATGCAGTTGGGATGTAGCTGCAAAACTATGTTTATATATATATCAGAAAAGCGAACTTTCTTGAATAAGCTGTTTCTCCTTTTTAATAATGTTTCTTGTCTTGTTTTATATTTCGCTGATTTTCTACGATGTATGGTGCAGGTGCGGGTAAGGCACGATCCACGAGCAGGCAGTCGTGACAAAAGTAGTATCGAGCGATTAATCTCGGAAAGTGTCTCTGACCGTATCTAGTAAGTCTTTGATTATCGGTGTGTTGTGCACCACACCAATGTCGAGGCTATAGGATATTTAGGATTAGTTTCCATTCTTCTCACTCTGAGATCGTGCTTTAGAGGTGTGTTAAAGTTGGACCCCTCTAACGTATTCCTTTTACATATGATTATGCCTCGCGTAAGGCAACCGGGCCCCGAGAAGGGCAAAGCGTGAGGAGGCTGCTAGTGGGACACACAAGTCCACGAGGGCTCGAGCCCGGTCGATACGAGGCGGCGAGTTCTGACGCCGCCGACCCAGCGAGAGGTTTAGGGCGCGGCGATGGTGATGAGACCACGATCCTACACCTCGATCCGCGGCTGGAAGCGGATGAGATAGATTCTGAGAGATGGCGATTCTTGGCGAGATCGTGGCGAACATAAGGGCGAGTGGATCACGGCGATTCGATTCCGGCCCGATAGCACCGTGGTTCACCCGAGGCGAATAGTTTGAGGCTACGGGATTTCTGAGTTGTAGCCGCGAGTTCTACGGTGAGGCGGAAGGATGATCGCGAGTTCATCAAACGATTCTGAAGGATCATCGCGGGTGATCAGGCGTCGAGGCCGAGTCCGTGACGCCGGTTCGCATCGGCTCGTGATACGCGATCGATTGGTTTGATTCGTGGGAGTTATCCGGGGAAACGCGCGTCGGCTACAGGATGAGTTCTGGAGGCTTTCCTCGCTCACTTCTTGCCTCGCGGATGAGGAGGCGCGGGCGATAGATTTTTATTCTTGAGCGAGAGGGCGCCTGATTAGGGAGTACAATGTCGAGTTTGATTCATTGGCTCGTTATGTCCAGCATTGGTAGCGATATGGAGGATAGGGTGCAGCTCGTCGCGGGCTAGATGATTATATGGCGAATCTTGTGCGGGTGTTTCTCTTGGCCGGGTATGGACATTACCGCGCATGCGAGCTCATGCTCTTGGATGCGAGGCGTAGAGGCAAGCGGGTTGTGGCGGCGAAGAAGACCGGGGCAATGAGGTCTTTTGGTGGCTATCGTGGTGGCGGCCTCGGCGGCGATCGAATTTGCACCACGGCCGGCTGAGCACTCCTGCCGTCCTCGGGGCGGCCGGATATTCGAGGCGGACGGGGCCCGGGACTTGAGCGTCGAGTAGCGAAGTCTTGGCGTCGGGACCACCCGCCGGTGTGGCGTCACGGTAGATCCGCCGGGAGTTATGGTGCTGCTACGGGAGCTTGTTTGATTGTAGCGGCGAGGTAACTTTGCTAGGCCTATCAGACCAAGAGCGGTGCGAGATAGTAAGTCGGCTACGGTGCTTTCGCGGGTCTTCTTCGTCCCAAGCGATTACTCGCCGGGCGAGGTACTCATGGACGGCCAGTGTGGCGGTCGTGGCTCGGGTCGATTCTAGCGGTCCCAGAGCGCATTTATGCCTGTCGGTAGCGGGATCGGGAGGCCTCACTTTGATGTAAATCACGGGTACCTTATCGGTTTACGGAATTGATGTGTATGCCTTGATCGTCGGGTTCTACTACATCACATATATCTCCACTTATTGCTAGTAGGATGAGGATAGAGCACGAGTCCATAGACCACTTCGAGGTAGCTACGCGATGGGTGATTCGGTGGTAGCTCGGCGGGTATATAGGGCTTGTCCGGTGACCATTCTGATCGTGGACCACTGGCGAGCTTGATAGAGTTGGATATGGCCCGATTCGGCGTGATCATGGGTATGGATTGGCTAGCTTCTTGCTACGCCAATGTAGGCTGCGAGGAGAGAGTAGTGCGGTTCGGTTTCTGAGGCCGGTTGTCGAGTGGGTGGGAGCCTTTGTATCGCCCAGGGGTAGGTTTATTTCCTACCTCGAGGCTAGGAAGATGGTGCGAGAAGAATGCATCTACCATCTCGTTCGGGTGTTTGATCGAGGCTGCGGTGCAGTTTTGATCGATTCGGTAGTCGAGAGTTCCCAGGCGTGTTTCGGGCGACCTCGGGTATCGCTACGAGAGGAGATCGAGTTTTGTATAGATGTGTTGCCAGACACTCGGCCTATTTCCATTCCGCCATACAGAATGGCACCTGCCGAGTTAAGAGAGTTGAAGGATCAGCTTAGAGACTTGCTGGAGAAGGGATTCATCATACCTAGTGTTTCTCCACAGGAGCGCGTGTATTGTGAAGAAGAAGAAGGGCGGGGGCAGCGCATGTGTGTTGATCTGAGCGGTGAACAAGGTGACCATTAAACGAATACCCCCTTCCCGGGATTGATGATTTGTTCGACCCGATTGCGAAGTGCGAGATGTTTCTCAAGATTGATCTGGTCGGGCTATCATCAGTGCGAGTCGAAGTCGGACATCCACAGAATGCGTTCGGACCGATGCGAACTCTGAGTTTAGGGTTATGTCGTTTGGTTTGACAGCGCTCGTGGTATTCATGGATTTGATGAGCGAGTGTTCAAACCATTTTGGACACGTTAAGTGATAGTGTTCATCGATGATATCTTGGTTTATTCGCTCGGGCGAGGAGCATGCGGGCATTTGAGGCTGTCTTGTGATTCTCGAGACCAGTGATTATCGCCAAGTTTTCCAAATGTGAGTTTTAGTTAACCGGTGGCTTTTCTTAGGCATGTTAGCCGGGTGATGGCGTTAGTGGATCGGCCAAGATCGGCGATCGGGACTTGGCCTGAACCTCTACTCAGCGAGAGGTTCGCGATTTTACGGGCCTTGCAGTTATTATCGGCGGTTCGTAGAAGTTTGCTTATCTACGCACCGTTGACTGGTGACTGAGAGAGCGGCTAAGTTTGATGGTGATGCTTGTGGCGAGGTTTCGATTGATGAAGGCGGCGGCCGCCGTTCTTACTCTTCCGGAGGGTCGAGACGATTATGTCGTGTATTGTGATCGTCGGGCATCGGGTTGGGATGTGTGTTGATGCGGCATGGCAAGGTTATAAGCGTATGCATCGGCGGTGAAGAAACACGAGGAACTACCCGCGCGTGATTTGGTGTTGGCGGCGGTGATTCACGCCTTGAAGATGCAGGCACTACTTGTATGAGGTTCGTGTGGATATTTATACAGACCACAGAGCCTCGGTATATCTTCGGCGAGAGGAGTGAACTTACGGCGAGGCGGTGGTTAGAGTTGCTTAAGGATTACGATGTTGATATCTGTACCACGGGAAGGCGATGTTGTGGCGGATGCTCTTAGTCGTAGGTCGATGGGAGTCTATCGGATGTGCAGCGAGAGGAGGACATGGTTCGTGATTTGCATCGATTAGCGAGCCTTGGTGTCCGTTTGATTGATTACGATAGCGGTGGGGTTGAGTTCGTGAGGTTGCGGTCTTCCATCGTCGAGGAGGTGAAGAGCAGCGATTCGAGGATCGATTTTGCGCGTTATCGTGATCGACTCTTACGTGAGGAAGGGTCGCACGAGTAACTTTGATGGGGTGCTAAGGTTTGAGGCGAGTTGTGTGTTCGGATGTTTGAGGACTTGGCGAGTTCTTGGGAAGCACACAGCGCGTGTTACTCTATCCATCGAGTCGACCAAGATGTACCACGACCTTAGATACGTGTATTGGTGGGATGGCTTGAAGAGGGGCGTTGCGAGTTCGTAGCTCGATGCCCGTGTTGTCGGCGGTGAAGGTAGAGCACGAGGCACGGTGGTTTATTCTGAGCGATAGAGATCGAGCACGGAAGTGGGAGGTGATCAACATGGACTTCATCGCGGGATTGCCTCGCACTCGGAGAACATGATTCTATATGGGTTATCGTCGGCGGTGTGAAATCAGCCCACTTTCTTCCGTCGGGGCGACTTTTGGTGAGAATTATGCGGACTTTACATCAGAGATCGTCGGTGCATGGAGTCCTATTTGATCATATCGACGAGAGCCCGGTTCTGGCTAACTTCAGAGTCGCTTCGAAGGGTTTGGGGGCCTTGGTGAGCACGAAGTCTGCATTCCATCCTGAGCGAGGCGGACGTAGGCGCGCTATCGGACTCTTGAGGATATCTTTGCGAGCTTTGTGTTATTGACCGAGGGTGGCGGGAGGATCATTTGCCTCTAGTTGAGTTTGCGTATAATAATAGCTACCACTCGGTATTCGGATGGCGCCTTATGAGGCCTTGTATGGGAGAAGTGCGAGATCGCGATAAGCTGGTTCGATGTGGCGAGTGCGATTAGTGGGACGGTTGGTGCGTGGCGATGGATAAGGTGAAGCTTATCGGGAGAGGTTCTTGGCGGCTCGAGTCGGCGAAGTCATATGAGATCATCGTCGTCGGCATCAGGAGTTCGAGGTTGATGATTGGGTTTTCTGAAGGTGTCACCATGAAGGGTGTGATGAGATTCGGGAAGAAAGGCTTCGACCCAAGGTACATTGGGCGTATCAGTTGTCGCGAGGTAGGCAAGGTTGCCTATGAGTTGAATCTGCCGTCCGTCTGGAAGCGGTGCATCGATGTTTCATGTTTCTATCTTTGAGAAGATGTATCGGGGATCCATCTAGGGTGCATCCGATTGGCGATGTCCGGTGGCCAGGGGTTATCGTATGAGGAGATTCCGTAGCGATAGTCGTCGTCGGGTTAGGCGTCTGCGGACGGGGCGTGGCCGTCAAAGTCTTGTGGCGGAGCGAGCTCGGGAGGAGATGGCGTGGGAAGGCGAGGAGGACATGAGGCAGAAGTATCCTCACCTATTCCCCACACCTCCAGGTAATTCACTTTCCTACTTGTAAATCTTCATTATCGTTTATGCCTAAGTGTTGTTTTGTGGCCGTGTGTGGCATTTGCAAAAAAAAAAAAAGTTATGAAGAACCTTATCGTTAACTGTCTTGGAAAGGAACATTCGGGACGAATGTTTCTAAGGAGGGGAGAATGTTATACCCCGTATTTCTAGAGTATGTACGTGAGGCGTGCGTCTGAAAGTTTAATTAAAGTAGGCAATGGGACGTTTTTGGGCCTGACTCATTAAAAGAATCGTTTTCCGAAGCGTTTTACCTGACTCGCGTAGGATAAATTCGGCTATGTCATTTCTAATTTTTGCGATTTTCGAGATCTGAAACACTTTGGACCAGCGAGGCGACACTTGTCACCCTCTCATTGATGGATGTGAGGCGGAAATGGACCGAATTGGATGTCTTATTTTGTCAAGTAGTTGGTAGGATATTTTGTGTGCAAGTTGGCTAGGTACACTTGCCCAAATCTTGACCTTACACTTGCCTTGCACTTGGCATAATCTTGGCCATTGGTTGGCCATCCCGACCTATAAATACCCCTCTTGTGATGAAGAGTTCTTCGTCCACAAACAAACTTTCAAGTCTAAAATCCTCTCCTCTCCTTATTAGCCCTTTCGTCCAAACACCTTCCCCTCCCCTTGGTGAAGCTTAGCGAGGCTACCCACTGCCTGGCGAAACCTACCCCCTCCTTGGTAGAAAAGTTGCCTTCTAGTATTGTTATAATGCCCAAAATACCTAGCCCAAATCCCTTAGTACTTTGTAGAAGTTGTGAAGAACTTCTAAGGGTTCTTGGAGCTATCGGGCGTACAACTTAGGAGCTAAACCTTGCTCGGGATCGACATATTATCTAGGATATTATTGGGCTTAGGAGTAAATAAACTTGTCCTTCTTTTGTAAATTAGAGAATACATCTGTAGAAGTATAAGAATAAGTATTAATACTTAGAAGAATATTCTGAGAATAGAATTGAGCTTATCACGATAGAAGGGTTTAAAGAAGAATAATTGAACTATACTTGGAATTTGTTTTCACGATGAACTTGAGTAGCTCACCGGGTAGGGAAGTGTTGCCCGATTTTCCGTAGAATAAAGGACCCTCTCCTTAGAACTGTTTACAGAGTAGTCTAGACGTTAATAGACGTGTCTGACTATTATAGGTTGATTCTCTGCGCGCGACATATTCAACTTGGCAGGTGGTTTCGTAGAGAAGGTATGTGATTCTTCTAAAGCATGATATTTTAAAATATATATATATAATGCGGTAAGCGTGCGTGTTAAGCGAATAATACTTACGGCAATGTCTTTTGACTTAAGCACGAATAATACTTACGGCAATGTCTTGCGACTTAAGCTGAATAATAAGGATCTTAAAGCATTTCAAAAGAATATTGAATCATTTTCTTACGAAGAGAACTAATTGGTTTTAAACATCAAGCTTAAGAGTTATACTAGCTTTATGGGAAGTTAGGTATAACAACTTAAGAATGATAAAAGACGATTTACTTATGTGTTTATAACAGACTTATATTGATTTATGAAAGAATAATAAAATGGTTTGATAAGTAGACATGATACGATACTATGTGTGGTAGTGACTTGTAACATTTGTATAAGAGGGTATTCTTGTTGTGCTTATGTGGTTTAACGATAATTATTATGTTGGTATTATATCACTCACCTCTTGACATATTCTGGGGTTAAGGCGCCTCCGTGCGGGGTAGACTCGGTGATGCAGGACCGTGATTCGAGAATACCTCATGCGGGTCGGGGACCTATGCGAACTCTGAGTTCGAGTTAGTGTGCGGGGTTATACCTCATGCGGTCTATGTGGCGTGCGGACTACGAGTCGGGGCGATGCGAGTAGCTACCCTCGATGCGGGGTTATACCTATGCGGGCTTATGTGAGTGGCCTATGCGGACTACGGGAGTCGAGATTAGGCTTGCATGGTGATACTACGGGCAATTGGCCTGCGATCATTCGCGGCCTAGAAAAGACATTCTGATTTACCTATTGTTGCTCTTGTTTATGATGTAGCACTATGTGCGTTACATTAGTTGTTTAGTGCATATTTATAAAATTGGTTTTAAAATGATATGATTTCATTTAAGTACTTCTGATTTCACATACTTAGTACTGTTGTCTTGACCTCCTTGAAGTGCGTTCATGCTGTGGTAAGGGCAGCAGTGCTAGATCCACGTCCTTAGGATCTTTGCGTTGGTGTCGGGAGCTCAATCTTATAGGAGGCTCTACTTTTAGGTATGATCTCACTGTATTGTAGATAGTTTTGTACATTCGAGGGTATGGCGAGACTGTCCGCCATAGTTGTTACTTCCTTAGAAGTGCAGTAGTCCCTATTATGCAGTTGGGATATAGCGCAAAACTATGTTTATATATATATATGCGAAAGGCAGGCTTTTCTTCAGTTAATCTGTTTCTCCTTTTGAATACTGTTTCTTGTCGTGTTTTATATTTATTGATTTTCTCGATGTATGTTGCTTGGTGCCGGGTAAGGCACGATCCACGAGCCGAGCAGTCGTGAGATCTGAGCAAGGTTTAGCTCTATTAGTGCGCTCGACCCGCTCCAAACAACCCTTAGAAGTTCTACACAACTTTTTCTTAACACTTGACAGCTATGAAGGTTTTCCTTAGGGTTTCGGTTTGAGACTAAAGGACAAAAGGTAGTATTCCAGGGCTCTACGTATAGAGTATCTTTGGAATACTACAAGGTATCTGACTAAGGTAATTTGGGTATAGTAACAATACTTTGGAGAGTATTTCTACGAGGGTGTATTTATACGAGACAACACCATAAAGGGGTGTGTACCTCGGCCAACCACTAGGAGGGGTACTCTCGGCGAGGGAGGGCTCTCGGCCAAGGGGCCTCGCCAAGGGGAGGAGGCTAGGGCGAGACATCTACAAAGGGGAAGAGCTCTCAAGACTTAGCAAAATTTTTGGATGAAGAAGTCTTGAAAGGGAGGGTATTTATAGGTCAAGCCATGGCCAACCAATGGCGAAGATCATGCCAAGTTCAAGGCAAGTGTAGGGTCAAGATTCACCCAAGTACACCTTATCCATCTACCACCAAAATATCCTACCAACTACTTGACAAAAAGCCATCAAATTGTCCCAAGTCCATGTCGTCCACCAATTGGAGGGTGACAAGTGTCGCCTCTCGTTGGTCAAAATGTTCGTCTCTCGGAAAAATCCATAAAAATTAGAAATGACATAGCCGTAATTTACCTACGCGATTTGTGTAAAATGTTTAAATCAACGACTCTAATCGGGTGTTGTGCACAAGTAAAATCGTGAGCCTCTTTAAAGCCCAAACTTTTCTCGTCGTCCTGCGTACATACTGCAAATACGGTATAACATTCTCCTCTTAGAAACATTCGTCGAATGTTCCTTCTAAATCTCGAACAAACATGCGCGATATAGTCTTCTTGCTATACTTACGAAAACAATCTGCCATACGGCCACGAAACACTGCGTAAATACTTACGTCCAAGTCGAGGAAACACCTCGACATCACAGCTCTTGCAGGCCTAAAATATACTTCCTTGCACCTTCTTCATACAAAAGAAATGATCACATCGATGCTGCATAATACATGCTAGTTTCTTCCACTTACGCGTCGTACCGCTTCCGTACACTCGAACTCCTTCTCATAACTTACCATATTTACATTCTTGATTTCGTTCGAGATCTGCAGGTTACTATCTCGACTTGGTCATCGTTAGCGGGAACACTCTGGATGGATCTCAGATACTTTCCGAACATATATCTGAAAGGCGGACATCTGCCTCCAAGTCGGACATGGCGCTAACATATAGGCAACGGCCTACTCTTCACATGATCTGAAAGGCCCAAAGTAACTCGGGCTAAGTTCCTCTGCTTTCCAAAACTCGTCGCACTATCAGGGTGGTACCTTGAAATTCCGACCGCCAACTGAACTTTAAGTGTCGGCGTCGATTATCATACGACTTACGGTGACTACGAGCGCCAATAACCTCGTGCGGATAAGCCACTTATCCACGTTCTGCGAACAAGTATGAACCAACTATCTGAACCTTGCGACATCGAACCAATCGGCCGGCAACTTACTTCGCCCTACAAGGCGTCGTAAGCGACATCAGGCTGCGAAATGGTAGCTATGAAACACTCCTAACGGAGGCAACAATCCTCGCGCTACCTGAAATCCCAGCAGCGGCGAATGCGGTCGAGGCTGCTAAGTTCTAACCTGCTGGTAAAACCTCACGACAAAGCAGTAGAACACGGGCTTGGCATGCTGCCATAAGGTGAAGGTAGGCACCTCGTGCGACCTTACCACCTGCGATATAACATCCATGACTTACTACAAGTACGGTCTTTCTAGAAGGCAAGGCGGGTGACCTCGCCGGCGACTGCGGTCGAATCGTCCACGACTCGTCTGTTGGTTAACCAAACATGGGCCTAAGACCCTCGTGACCCTATCACAGGCGGGACCACCTGACCCGCCACCGTACGGGCGCGGGTTGACGCGGCGTGGCCTCAACCCGACAGCGCTCAAAACACTAGCTCGCGATCAGGAAAACTCTCGCTAATCACGTTATGAAAACCTAGCGGTCTTCTTAGCTCAACTACCTCTTTCATTTCACACTACTCGGGGACTTATTATATAAACATAGCTCGCGTGCACTATGCACTCAGATAAGGATCAAACATAACAATACATCTTTTACTCGAGATGGCCTTACCTCAAGGTTTCTCGTAAGACTCTAAGGTTCACCTTCCTCATCCCCAAATCTTACTCGGTTAACTAACCATGATATCTAATCACAATTTCCACTTATGTTATCAGACATAATACTTAAGATATACTCATCTTACCGTACTAATCTCTAGAGGTTAAGGGTATCAGGTATCTCTTGCTTCGCTCCCTAAGTCGTTCTAATCAAACACGCCCGTAGAGCGCATAGCTATGGAGGATGACGAACTACCGCGATCACGAAGGTTGAGTCCTCACTAGCATCCTTCCTACTAGGACATCCTTTCCGCGCGTGGCCCATCGGCGCGGTAAAGAAAGTACCAACTAAAGCGACATTCCGGGATGGCGTGCGCCTGCCAATGAACCGGAAGATGCGGAGCTCACGACCAACTCCTGCATACCGAGCGTCACGAACCTTGTGGAGGGCCACTGCTGCGGTGGATGTGCATAATCAATCTCTTTGGTGAGGTGATTCGCCTCAAAAGTTACTAAAGGATCCTGCCGTTCTGGCCCTCTTCTGCTGTCCTCGGTTAACCCGTCGATCTCTACATCTCTCGGCCTGCTGCGCATAAGCGTACGAGCCATGCTCGAAGCTTAGCAGAAGAACTACTCTTGCACACCCTCTCTTAGATAGTCGTCAAGACTCGCGGTATCGGTATACTCTCTGGTAGCCAAATCCGTAGTTAATAACGGTCGCCTCTTTGCAATCCATATTCTCTGTTCGATGCGTGGGCGAAGGTTGAAATGTCATGGCGCGATGGAGCCGCCCGTGCTAAACTTCTTTGAAATTTGGCGATGTCGCGAGAACTCCGAATGAAACACCATGCTCGGTGATGATTGGGCTGTGCCCACGTAACCCTCGTACTCTACTCGCGACTCCTCATTGCCTTGTCCTCTGAGCTCGGGTTGCCTTACGGAGGCATAAGCGTAAGGAAAGAAAATCGTTAGAGGTCGACTTATAACACGACTCTAAGCGCGATCTGAGTCGGAAGAATGAAACCAATCCTAAATATCTTATAGCCTCACGATTATTGATGTAGTGCGACATGCGCGATAATCAAGACTACTAGATCTGATGCAGTAGACACTTTCAGAGGATTAAGCGCTCGATACCACTTTTGTCACGACCGAACGGGCAGTGGTAGTGCCTACCGGGCACCACTAGTGATCTGACATCGGAGAAATCAGCGAATATAAAACAATAACATGAAACAACATGAAGTATGAAATAATAATCGAGAAAAATTGTCTTTGGCGTGTATATATGAAAACTTAAATTGACGATTACATCCCGACAACCACACTTGCAGCGATTACTACGGACCTACGAATGATATGACAACAACAGCGGGGCGGGGCCGTCATACCACGAATAGCACCTACAACAGGGGACTATGCGAATAAGCCTCGGAGGCGGAGCTTCCCAAGCGCTAAGCGTGACCCTAAGGCGAGGATCAGCGGTGGTGTACCTTTACTGCGGCATGAGCGGCCCGAAGGAGGTCGATGCAGGTACCAAGTATGTGGCGAAAATCGTAAATGAAATCATAGTAGTCTATATAAGCGGGAGACATGTATGATAACCAAACTACGATTCCTGATAAATAGCGATCATGTCGATTCGGGACTCGCGCCCTCAAAGTCATCACTCGGATATAACAATGGGTCTCGCGCCCGCAACATCAATCATGCGTGGAATACCTTCCTCGCTGGCGATCTATGATATAAAGCACCAAGGAATACATGAACACGAGGTCCGCTGTGTCATCATAAAACCGTGCGGGGTAAATGCGAAGGCATGGCGACTACTAAAACCCACGATACAACAAGGTCATAAAGCGTATCATGATGCATGTCTGGGCCGTCGCATGATCAAAGGCGGCCTTTCGCGCGATATCTAATGTGCGCGTCTAGCCACGGAACTCGTAGCTCGCGTGGGCGGCTCGATGGCGCGTGAGGTATTCCGCGTCGGTAGCTACTCCGGCGGCGTCACGGACTCGCCGTCGCGTAGCCACATGAACCGCGTGACCACAAAGGCGCACTAACACGGAACTCCGCGATTCGCGAAACCTGTGAACCGCGTAAGGTATTCTCGAATCATAGGTCACCACGGACACTTTGAGTCTACCCGCGTCGGATGACAACGGAATCATGGTGATACAATACTAACATAACATCTTATCGTTTAAACAACATAAGCGCAATCGAGAAACCGCTACACAAACATCGCGAAGATGCTAACCGCGTAGCATCTAGCATGTTTACTTAACAAATCGACAAGAAAGTATTACAAGGCTATCACAAACCAACACAATCAAGTTATACACACAAGGTACTTTCTACTATATGATTAACAAGATCGGGTTTTATCCCCAAAGTACTTCATACATTAACTCTTTAAAGATCGTTACTTTCACAAAAGTCACCTGATACGTAGTATATGAAAATAGAGTGATTATCTTTTGAAGTAAATCAAAACACTTCTCTTTGTAAAATCAAGTAACAACGTTCTTTTCCAAGCGTTCCAAGTTTGCCCAATTTCAAATGCTCGAGTTTCTCATTTTGAAAGGTTTAGTAGTTCATAGTTTTAATCACAATGGTATAATTCTCCTTTAAAACAATTTGATATACATATGCCTTATATGTGAGTAGGTTATTCTTGTTTATAACAATCTTATAGCTTGACCATGATCTAGGAAATGTAATATCATTTTGTCTCATCTTAGCTTATGCGGATGGAAGTTTCTCTTGGTTTTAATAATACTTGATCGATCAATACATTTCCCTTTATTAAGCGGCTAACGTGGTTTGTTCGATACTTATTCTCATTTGAAATCGGTAAAACATTATTCTTTAAAATCAAGTACTCATTACTCGCGAATGAGGTTTCTGACATTTTTAACAAAATGTTACACATCAAGTCAATTAGGTTAAGTCTCTTATTTTCTCTGATAAATAAACCGTTACATTTACCTACGTAGAGTCGTTATAACTAACTTCCGTAAAGCTATTATAACACCTATGTTTTGAACCAACCAAACTCATTTAGCACGTATGCGTCTGCGTACTACATAGTTTACAAAACATCATGCTAGAAAGGATAGGAAGAGGTTCACATACCTCGCGGCGATTATCGACGATTGCAATCGCTCACGTACTTGTCACGCCCGAAAATCGGGCGTGGTGGTGCCTTACCGGGCACCTAGCGATACAACATCGAGAAAACCGGAAATAAAAACTTTAAACATGAAATGAGAGACATGATAAATAAGCAGGCCAGCAAGCGATTTGCCTTGGTATATCATAAAACCGAGCAGTTTAATCCTTTTACAACCACGCGCCTTGATTCTACGGACCTCCAAGATTTACAACAACTATGGCGGGGCGGGCCGCCATACCCACAGAATGTACAGAACCTATAACTCGGGAACACATGCAAAAGATAAGCCTCGGAGAAAGCGGAGCTTCCCAACGGCTGAATGTGATCTATGGCGGGGATCGGCGATCGATGTACCTTTTACTGCGGCGTGAGCGCGGCCCGAAGAGTCGATCTGGCAGTACAGTATGTGAAGCGTAAATCACGTAAATGAAATCATAATAGTCTATATAAGCGGGAGACATGTATGATGACCAACTACGATACATAACATATAACGATTACCTCGAGTCGGGGACTCGCGCCTCCGAATCATCACTCGTGCGTGGAATTTCTTCCTCGCTAGGCGGTTTATGATATAACAATACCAAGGAGTATACATGAACACGGGTCCGCGTGTCATAAAAACCGTCTGAGACAAGTCTGACTCTAGGATCCGGCCAGTGCGATGTCAATGCAACCTGACCACGAAGGCGTCACGGGGCAAGTCGAGAGCCGACTCACAGGATACCAAGGCGGTCGCGCGGTGGCCGGGGCAATCTGGTGACCACCCGGGGACCAAGGCGTATCCACGAAACCGTCACTATCTTGAGCAGGGCAAGTCACGGTGACTACGAGATACGAGCGAATCGATCCGCGAGGCGGGGCAAATGCGGCAAACCACGGATACCGGGCGAGCGATGAAACCTCAACGATCAAGCGGCCCTCTATCGAGAGGCAGCGGTAACACGAAACACCACACTTGCACAACAAAGGCTATCATCACAAGCATAGGCAAGTTTCACGTCACTCAAAGTACGCCGTTTTAAGCCAAGTCGGGTTTTAACCTAAAGTACTCGTCGTTAAATTCTTTAAAGAGATCCATTACTTTTATCAAAGTCACGATACGTAGTATTAGAATGGCCAGCCCATTCCTTTTCAAAATCAAGTAACAACATTCTTTTCCTAAGTTCGGTTTGCCTAGTTTGATTACTCGAGCTTACCGTTTTCAAATGGTTTCATAGTTCATAAACTTAATCACTTGATTTCTTTTAGAACAATTGAGTAATATATGTCTCGCGTGAGAGTAGGTTGTTCTTGTTTACAACATTCTTATTCTGACCATGATCTAGAAAATGTAATATCATTTTGTCGTCTTAGTTTCTATGCGGATGGAGGTTTCTGGTTTTAATACAATTCATCATTATTGAATACATTTTCCTTTATTAGCTTATTTGCGGTGATGCAGCCGATACGTTACGATTTAGAAATCGGTAAAACATTATCCTTTAAATAAAACCAAGTACTCATTACTCACGAATGAGGTTTCACACAAACATTCACATTAAAACAAATAAGTTAAGTCTCTTATCTTATAAGATCAAGTCTCTTAACTTCTAACATTAGTAAACCATTTTCTTTACCTCTCTTAAGACATTATACCTAACTCCGTAAAGCTAGTATAACTCTTTTTAAAACCTTTAAAACCAAGTGTTACTCTTCCTTCAAAGCGATTATAAATCTTTTGAAATACATCAAGTTCTTTATTATAACTAGCTTGATTATAATTCACATCGATTACCTTTTAAAACCACAAAGTATTTTCTTACCTACGTAAAAATTTATAACTTGACTTCCCGTAAAGCGTTATAACACTTTATGTTTTAAACTAATCAAACCACGGTTAACACGTATGCGTCTCCGTACTACATAGTTCACACATATCGTACTAGAAGAGATAGGAAGAGGTTCACATACCTCGCGGCGATTATCGACTAATAGCAAGCGCTCAAGTACCTCGGCCGTCGGCTACTCCTTAGTCGGAAGATTCGTCACGCGTAGCACTTGACCTATAAGGCCACGGTGACATTAAAAATCTAGATCTTAACGTAGAACATTACGAGAAAATTCGGCACCTCCGCCATGGCGGCGTAAAACTCCTCCTCTATCGAGGTGGCTACCAAGCCAACCGGGGTTGCTACGTCTAACGGGGGCGTACAATTCTACTATTCGGTAATACTACACAAGTCTCATGTCTGATCTATGTAATTCTGATTGATTCGATTCTTTATTCTTGGGCTTAAGTCAAAAGACATTGCCAGCAACTACGTTGATTACATATATAGTATCTGACACTATATTTCACACTTATGTAATTTCCAATTCTGATAGGGGACAAGATATTTACCTCGATAAGCCCGAAAATTATCGAGTTTAAAGTCGCTCACGAGCAGGTTTAGCTCTACTCAGTGCTCGATCGCTCCAAACCTTAGAAGTTCTAACCAACTTCTCCAAAACTTCAACCAACGGTGAAGGTTTCCTTAGGGTTCGGTTTGAGACTAAAAGGACAAAGGTAGTATTTAGGACTCTACGTATAGAGGTAACTTTGGAATACTACAAGGTATAAGGCTAAGGTATTTTGGGCATTATAACAATACTTGGAGGAGTATTTCAATACCACGAGGGGTACCACGAGAACAACACCACTAGGGAGGGGGTGTTCTCGGCTTTAGGCTCATGAGGGGAAGGTTTGGCCAAAGGCCTTCCTGAGGAGAGGGCTCTTGGGCGAGAGTCGACAAGAGGGAGGAGGGTTCTCAAGACTTAGGCAAGTGAAGAGTGGATGAAGAAGTCTTGAAGAGAGGGGGTATTTATAGCAAAACCAAAGGCCAACGATGGCGAGATCAAGCCATGTGCAAGGCAAGTGTAAGGCGAAGATCAAGCCAAGTGCACCTGAAACACTCCTGAAACACTCCTGAAAACAAGCCACAAAGCAAGGCACAAAGGAGGACCAATCGGCGAGGCCAAGCCTCCTCTTTGCGTCAATGAGGTGACAAGTGTCACTCCGTTGATCCAAAAATGTTAAGTCGCTCGGAAAAATCCATAAAAATACTAAATGACATGGCGGAATTTCTCAGCGTAAGGTGTGGAAGCGTTTAGTCGACGACTCTAATCGGCACTTGTGCCCAAATTTCGAATCGATGCCTAACTTAAGGCTCAAATTTGATGCGTCGTCCATGCGTACATACTGCGGAAATCGGGGTATAACATTCTTCCCCCAGAAACATGCGTCGAATGTTCCTTACAGTCTCAAAACAAGCGGCGTCGGTATAGTCTTCCTGCTATCGTGCGAAAATAATCATGCCACGCTGGCCCGCAAAACACGTTCACTTCTCCGCTTTCGTAGTACTGCGTCACGAACACTCGAACTTCGTTCTAGTATCGCGCACGCCACATCGCGACACGTTTCCAACCGCCGAGTCACTACCTCGAGCTTGGTCATCTCGCTAACCTCGATTTCCCTAAGGCCATTCGGCCTTCGCGAACTGATTACGATCGAGCGCGTCCACGAACTCATCGATGGTCGTCTAAACTTGGGCTAGCACCTCGTGACCCTACCACGGAGGACCACCCGAGCGGCCACCCCAAGCGGGTTCTGGGTTGACCGCAAATGGTCCTCGGCCCGACCCCGACGCGCCCGACTCTTGCTCGCCGACGCGGAACAATCTTACCTATTCAAGCCGTAAGCTACCACTTCCGTCGCATTACTCATGGACTTATCACACAATTATAACCCGCGTACACTCGCGTTACGATAAAGGTCAAACATAAAAAATAAATCTTTTACTCAAGCGACCTTACGTAAGGTCTCGACATAAAATGTCCTAAAGTTCACACTTTCCATGCCCAGGCTTACCCTTTTCATCAACCGTACTCTAAATCACATTTTTGCACAAAGCTATCAGAACATAACACTAAACACATCATCAACATCAATCTGATATAAGTCTACAGAGGTTAAGGATATACACAGAAAAAATAGGCGGTTCAAAGGGCCCAGCTGAGAACTCCAGCGCGACCTCTAGGGGCCTTAGGTGTCTGCGAACATCTGCTGATTCACGGAAGGTGAAGAACCCGCTGCTCTAGTAGTCCTTGCTATCCTACGGTGCTACCTGCAGTCGGATGATCTCTTGCCGGATGGCCTGTTGGCGCAAAAATAACAATCTCAGAGTTAGTGCGACCTCTCCTTATGGAGCTTTCCACATGACCACCCTGAGACAAGGGCAGCCTCGTCCGGCGAGCACTCTGCTCCACGAAAATCTGAAACACAGGAGCCCAGGCACGCTCCTGAATATCCGAAGGTCGAAAGGCTGTGGAGGACCACTCTGTCTTGGCGGAGGTACATAACTAGTCTGCCGTGAGGCGGTCGCCTCGAAAGTCACCAAAGGACCTGCTGTTACGGCCCTCTTCTGTGACCTTGGTCATTCAGTCGATTTATCAGCTCGCCGCATCAGTGTATCGCTGCGTGCGGGCAATGTCCCGTGCGGTGAAGAGCTACCCGAAAGCTCTCTGCAAGGCAATCGTGAGCCTGTAACATATCGGTGCACTCGATCCTCCATACTAGCTACTAGCAGCGAGGGGCGTCTGGGCCGATGAGTCAAACTCCACGTTGTACTCGAGCCGTGCGCGGATTCTGTAGTAACACCAAAAATCGCCGGCGAGCCTCGCATAAATGCGGGAGGCGAAATGTGCAAGAAAGGCCTGCGAGAACTCGTTCCATACGGCTGGAAGTGCATGCTCTCCACTGGGCGGCTCGAATCAAACGATCATTGCGGTATCGCGCGATTGATGTGAACCTAAGACCACCGACTCGATCTCCGTGCCTTGATCACTCTCGCGTGATCATGTAGCTGTCGGATGAACTCCTGCGGATCATCCTCGAGCCTCGACCCGTAAAACTCTGGCGGCTCTGACTCGGAAAATCCGTAGCCTCGAACTACTCGATCTAGGGTGAACGGCTGGTGCAGCTGGGCTGCTGCGTCGGCTATCCTCGAAGTCGGCCTGACCACGGCCGTGCGGGCCGCTCGCGTAACTCATCTCCTGCTCTGCTCGGTGCGGGGTGGAGGCTCAGTCTTGTGGTCTCTGCCATTGCTCTGCTCGCGAGATCCCTCTTGCCTTGCCACGGGCGGGTTGCCTTCGCGAGGCATAAGCGGTAAAAGCGAAACACGTCGAGAGGGTCGATCTTATCACTGCGGCTACAGGCACGATCTCGGAATGAGAAGAATGAAACCAATCCTAAATGTCCTATAGCCTCACGATTATAGATGTGGTGCACAACACCAGATAATCAAGACTACTAGAACACGATGCGTAGACACTTTCAGAGATTAGCGCTCACGATACCACTTTGTCACGCCCGAAAATCGGGCGTGGTAGTGCCTTACCGGGCACCTAGCGATACAACATCGAGAAAACCGGCGGAAATAAAAACTTTAAACATGAAATGAGAGACATGATAAATAAGCAGGCCAGCCAAAGCGATTTGCCTTGGTATATCATAAAACGAGCAGTTTAATCCTTTTACAACCACCTTGTGATTCTACGGACCTTCAAGATTTACAACAACTATGGCGGGGCGGGGCCATGTACCACGAATGTACAGAACACATAACTCGGGGAACACATGCAAAAGATAAGCCTCGGAGAAAGCGGAGCTTCCACTGGCGAATGTGATCCTATAAGCGGGGATCGGCGATCGATGTACCTTTTACTGCGGCATGACGCGGCCCAGGAAGTCGATCTGGCCAATTGCAGTATGTGAAGCTGTAAATCACGTAAATGAAATCATAATAGTCTATATAAGCGGGAGCATGTATGATGACCAACTCTGATACATAACATATAACCGATTACCTCAGTCGAGGACTCGCGCCTCCGAATCGTCACTCGTGCGTGGAATTTCTTCCTCACTGGCGATTTATGATATAACAATACCAAGGGTATACATGAACACGAGTCCACGCTGTGTCATAAAAACCGTCTGGGACAAGTCTGACTCTAGGATCAGGCCGTGCGATAATACAATGCAACCTGACCACGCGAAGGCGATGCGGGGCAAGTCGAGGCCGACTCAGGATACGGGCGGTCGCGCGGTGGCCGGGGCAATCTGGTGACCACGAGGACCAAGGCGGTATCACGAAACCGTCACTATCTTTGAGCGGGGCAAGTCGGTGACTACGGATACTGGCGAATCGATCCGCGAGGCGGGGCAAATACGAGCCAAACCACGGATACCAGGCGAGCGGTAGAAACCTCAACGATCAGCGGCCCTCTATCGAGGCAGCGGTAACACGAAACACCACACTTGCACAACAAAGGCTATCATCGCGCATAGGCAAGTTTCCACGTCACTCAAGTACGCCGTTTTAAGCGAAGTCAGGGTTTAACCTAAAGTACTACGTGCGTTAAATTCTTTAAAGAGATCCATTACTTTTATCAAAGTCACGATACGTAGTATTAGAATGGCCACCAGCGTTCCTTTTCAAAATCAAGTAACAACATTCTTTTCCTAAGTTCGGTTTACTAGTTTGATTACTCGAATACCGTTTTCAAATGGTTTCATAGTTCATAAACTTAATCACTTGATTTCTTTTTAGAACAATTGAGTAATATATGTCTCGCGTGAGTAGGTTGTTCTTGTTTACAACATTCTTATTACAATGACCATGATCTAGAAAATGTAATATCATTTTGTCGTCTTAGTTTCTATGCGGATGGAGGTTTCTCTTGGTTTTAATACAATTCATCATTATTGATACATTTTCCTTTATTAGCATTTGCGATGGTGCAGCCGATACGTTACGATTTCGAAATCGGTAAAACATTATCCTTTAAATAAAACCAAGTACTCATTACTCACGAATGAGGTTTCACACAAACATTCACATTAAACAAATAAGTTAAGTCTCTTATCTTATAAGATCAAGTCTCTTAACTTCAAACATTAGTAAACCATTTTCTTTACCTCTCTTAAGACATTATACCTAACTCCATAAAGCTAGTATAACTCTTTTTAAAACCTTTAAAACCAAGTGTTACTCTTATTGAAAGCGATTATAAATCTTTTGAAATACATCAAGTTCTTTATTATAACTAGCGGTTATAATTCACATCGATTACCTTTTAAAACCACAAAGTATTTTCTTACCTACATAAGGTTATAACGACTTCCGTAAAGCGTTATAACACTTTATGTTTTAAAACTGTCAAACAGTTAACACGTATGCGTCTGCCGTACTACATAGTTCACACATATCATGCTAGAAGAGATAGGAAGAGGTTCACATACCTCGCGGCGATTATCGACTAATAGCAAGCGCTCAAGTACCTCAAGCCGTCGGCTACTCCTAGTCAGGAAGATTACGTCACCGTAGCACTTGACTATAAGGCCACAGTGACTTATTAAAAATCTAGATCTTAACGTAGAACATTCTGAGAAAATTGGCGCCTCCCCATAGCGGCGTAAAACTCCTCCTCTGTCGAGGTCGGCTACGAAGCCAACCGGGGGTTAACACGTCTAACGGACGCGTACAATTCTACTATTGGTAATACTACACAAGTCTCATGTCTGATCCTATGTAATTCTGATTCGATTCGATTCTTTATTCTTGGGCTTAAGTCAAAGACATTGCCAACAACTACGTTGATTCTATATATAGTATCTGACACTATATTTCAACACTTATGTAATTTCCAATTCTGATAGGGGACAGATATTTACCTCGATAAGCCCAAAAATTATCAGAGTTTAAAGTCGCTCTGAGCAAGGTTTAGCTCTACTCAAAGTGCTCGATCCGCTCCAACAACCCTTAGAAGTTCTAACCAACTTCTGCTCCAAAACTTCAACCAACGGTGAAGGTTTCCTTAGGGTTTCGGTTTGAGACTAAAGGACAAAGGTAGTATTTAGGACTCTACGTATAGAGGTAACTTTGGAATACTACAAGGTATAAGGCTAAGGTATTTTGGGCATTATAACAATACTTGGAGGAGTATTTCAATACCACAAAGGGGTACCACGAGAACAACACCACTAAGGAGGGGGTGTTCTCGGCTTTAGGCTCATGAGGGGAAGGTTTCGGCCAAAGGCCTTCCTGAGGGAGAGGGGCTCTTGGGCGAGAGTCGACAAGAGGAGGAGGGTTCTCAAGACTTAGGCAAGTGAAGAGTGGATGAAGAAGTCTTCAAGAGAGGGGGTATTTATAGCAAAACCAAGGCCAACCAATGGCGAGATCAAGCCATGTGCAAGGCAAGTGTAAGGCGAATCAAGCCAAGTGCACCCACAAAACACTCGCAAAACACTCCACAAAACAAGCCACAAAGCAAGGCACAAAGGAGGGACCAATCGGCGAGGCCAAGCCTCCTCTTTGCCGTCGATGAGGTGACAAGTGTCACCCTCCGTTGATCCAAAAATGTTAGTCGCTCGGAAAAATCCGTAAAAATACTAAATGACATAGCGGAATTTCTCCAGCGTGGTGTGGAAGCGTTTAGTCGAAAGCGACTCTAATCGGCACTTGTGCCCAAATTTGAATCGATGCCTGGCAAGGCTCAAATTTAAATGCGTGCGTCCATGCGTACATACTGCGGAAATACGAGGTATATGATCTGTACCTGCTAGCCTTTTCCACTCTTGAGTAGAATCGCTACTCGTAGTACTTCCTTATATAGGCCTGGCGTACATTAACATCTAAACACTCGGTTCCATATTCTCTGAAAATTGGCGCCTCCCGCAACCGCGTAAATCTCCTCTCTAACAGGTAGCTACCAAGCCAACCGGGGGTTATCGTCTAACGGGCGTGTACAATTCTACAACACGATCTACTATAAATACGGTCCTACGTAAATGCGGTTCAATTCCTTTTTAGCATTCTTACGTATAGTGTAATTCTGGTCTAAATCTCTTCTTTAAATTGAGCTTAAGTCAAAGACATTGCCATGAAACTATGTTGAGTACTATATATAGTATACTTGACTATATAATCCTACAACATGTAATTTCCAATTACAACAAGGGGACGAGGATATTTACCTCGATAAGCCCAAAATTATCAAGTTATAATGTCGATCTGAGCAGGTTTAGCTCTACTCGTGCGCTCGACGCTCCAAACAACCTTAGAAGTTCTACACAACTTCTTCTTAACACTTGAACCAACTATGAAGGTTTTCCTTAGGGTTCGGTTTGAGACTAAAAGGACAATGGTAGTATTTTGGGCTCTACGTATAGAGGTATCTTTGGAATACTACAAGGTATCTGACTAAGGTAATTTGGGTATATTAACAATACTTTAGAGTATTTCTACTAAGAGGGTGTATTTATGTAACGACCGTTAGGGGCCGTTCTGGTGCCTTACCACAGGCACTAGTGATACATCATCGAGAGAAAATCGTGGAACATAAAACAAAGTCATTTAACAAGAGATATAATAAATAAGCAGGCCAACCAAAGCGATTGCCTTGGTATATACATAAAACACGAGCAGTTTAATCCTTAAACAACCACACTTGTGATGCTACAGACCTCTAAGATATCTGATGACTATGGCGGGACGGGGCCGCCGTACCACAGAATGTACAGAACACCTGACTCGAGAACACACCAAAAGATAAGCCTCGGAGAAGCGGGCTTGAATCTGTTGGCTTGTGATCACAGGCGAGGAACCACGGCCGATGTACCTCCACTGCGGCATGAGCGGCCCCCGAAGGAGTCGATACAACGGTACCAGTATGTGGCCTGCAATCGTAAATGAAATCATACTAATCTATATAAAGCGGGAGACATGTATGATAACCAAACTACGATTCATGACATAAAGCGATCATCACTCGATATAACTATGGGTCTCGCGCCCGCAACATCAATCGAGTTCGCATTATGGCGCGTGCCGGAATCTGCATCGGTGTAGACATGTCCATGATGCGACAATAATACCAATGTCCAGCCACATGCCGAGTGCACGCCGGTGTAGACATGTCCATGTGACCTCAACAACAAGGCAATCCAAATGGAAGCATACGTGCGCTACGCATCGTGTCGGTATGTCGAAGGAAACAATAAGACAACATTCCAAATGGGCGCATGCGTGCGCTACGCATCGTGTCGATATGTCGAAGAAACAATAAGACAACATTCCAAATGGGCGCATGCGTGCGCTCGCGTCGTGTCGGTATGTCGAAGAAATCCTGGCGATAATCAAAATGGAAACATACGTGCGCTACGCATCGTGTCGATATATCAGCGATTAACCACAGACCTTAACCAAAATGGAAGCATGCGTGCGCTACGCGTCGTGTCGGTATGTCCAGCGATTAACAACAATAATACTATCAGCGAGGCGTGCGTGGAATCTCTCGTCGCTGTAGCGCGTCAGTAAGTTCTCAACGGTCAATGACCCTGCATCGAGAGGCAGCGGTAACACGAAACCTGGCATGTACAATAAAGGCTATCATCGCGACAACAAGCATAGGCAAGTTTCACAACAACAAGCATAGGCAAGTTTCACAACAACAAGCATAGGCAAGTTTCACCTGACTCAAAGTACTTTCATTTTATGCCAAAGTCGGGTTTTAACCCCAGTACTACATCGTTAAGTTCTTTTAAAGAGATCCATTTCTTTTATAAGAGTCACCGATACAGTAGTATTAGAATGACCAACCAGCTTCCTTTTCAAAACCAAGTAACAACATTCTTTTCCTAAGTTCGGTTTGCCTAGTTTGATTACTCGAAGCTTCTCGTTTTCAAATGGTTTCATAGTTTCCAAACTTAATCACTTGATTCCTTTTAGAACAATTGAGTAACACATGACATATCGTGAGTAGTTTATTCTTGTTTATAACGATCTTATTACAATGACCATGATCTAGAAAATGTAATATCATTTTGTCTCGTCTTAGCTTCATGCGGATGGAGGTTTCTCTTGGTTTTAATACAACACGTCATTATTCAATACATTTTCCTTTATTGCAGCTGCGGTGGTGCAGCCGATACGTTACGATTCCGAAATCGGTAAAACATTATCCCTTTAAAAACCAAGTACTCATTACTCACGAATGAGGTTTCACACAAACATCCTCATTAAAACAAATAAGTTAAGTCTCTTATCTTTTAAGATCAAGTCTCTTAACTTCTAACATCGATAAAACCATTTTCTTACCTACGTAAAGTGTTATAACCAACTTCCCGTAAAGCGTTATAACACTTTATGTTTTAAAACTAATCAAACACGGTTAACACGTATGCGTCTACGTGCTACATAGTTCACACATATCGTACTAGAAGAGATAGGAAGAGGTTCACATACCTCGCGACGATTTATCGACAATAAGCAAAATGCTCCAAGTACTACAACGCACTAGCCACTTTCCACTCCTCGGTAGAATCGCTACTCTTAGTACTTTCACTATAAAGGTCTGGCGTCTATTAACCCCAAAACACAAGTTTTCTATCTTTACATAGAAAATTCGACACCTCCCCACATGCAGCGTAAATCTCCTCCTCTATCGGTAGGCTACCAAGCCAACCAAGGGGTTTACCGTCTACCGGGCGTGTACAATTCTACTCGATAATACTACACAAGTCTCTTGTCTGATCTATGTAAATCTGATTCGATTCTTTATTCTTGGGCTTAAGTCAAAAGACATTGCGAATACTAAGTATAGTTCCATATATAGTATACTTGACTATATACTCTAACAAACATGTAATTTCCAATTACAATAGAGGACAAGATAATTACCTCGATAAGCCCAAAATTATCAGAGTTTAATGTCGCTCACGAGCGAGGTTTAGCTCGCATGCGCTCGAAACCACTCGAAACAACCCTTAGAAGTTCTAACCAACCTACTCACATACTTCAACCAACGATGAAGATTTCCTTAGGGTTTCGGTTTGAGACTAAAAAGGACAAAAGGTAGTATTTAGGGCTCTACGTATAGAGGTATCTTTGGAATACTACAAGGTACAAGGCTAAGGTATTTTGGGCATTATAACAATACTTGGAAGACAACTTTCTACCAAGGGGTAGGCTCGGCTAGCACAACTAGGCTAGGGGAGGGTGTTCTCGGCCAGGGCCTCTTTCTAAGGGGAGAAGGGAGTTGGGCGAGGCAACAACAAGGAGAGGGAGGGATTTCAAGACTTAGACAAAGTGAGGAGTGAATGAATAAGTCTTCGCGAGGAGGGTATTTATAGCAAAGCCAAAGGCGACCAATGGCGAAGATCTGGCCAAGTGCTACACAAGTGTAAGGCCAAGATCAAGCCAAGTGCACCTAACCTACTCCACAAATCCCTCACAAATATCTACACAAATATCAAGCCCGACTTGCCCGTGATTCGGCCAGCGCGCGATCCGCGGCGAGAGGGTGCCAAGTGTTGCCCTCGTTGGTCCAAGCGATAAGTCTCTCGGAAAAATTCGCAAAAATACTAAATGACATAGCGGAATTTTCCGCCCGTAAGCTTAGTAAAGCGTTTACGTCGAAAGCGACTCTGTCGGGTGTTGTGCCTGATAAATATTTCGGCGAGGTGCCACGTGGGGTGACACGTGTAAGCCCCGATTCGCCAGAATATTTCGTCTTAGAAAATATCAATTCTGGAAATCTCAAAAACAAAGCGGGCCCCAAGCGTAAATTTCTCCGTGGGCCCAGCGTGACCATTCAGAAAATAAAATCTCAAAATTCTAATATAATCTATGAAGTCCAAATACCAAATCAGGAATCAATTCCCATTATGAACCTTTTTCTTCACAAATAGCAGGAAACTTTTAAAGTGAAAACTCACGTCTTTCTTTCTTTTCAAAAATTTTCTGCGTACTCTCGTGCGTGCGTCCTCACATACATACCACTGCAACTCGGGGTATAACATTCTCCTCGGAAACATTCGTCGAATGTTCCTTCTCAAACGGATATCGATGAAGTTCCTCTAACAGTTATCAGCGCCACGGCAGCGCGAAATAACACGCGTTATCTTATCCCTTACTCGTTGTACCCTTCCGAACACTAGAACTCTCGGTCGTACCATGCTTGGTCATTACTTAGTTCGAAAATCTGCGGGTCACTACCTCGAGCTTGGTCATCTTACTAACCTCGAACTTCCAGGCCATTCCGGCCTTCTACGAACGCTGCAGTCGAGCGCGTCCACGAACTCATCGATGATCATCTAAACTCGGGCCTAGCACCCTCGTGACCCTACTGCTGGCGGGACCACGAAGCTGACCCGCTAAGCGGGTTCTGGTTGACGCCAAATGGTCCTCGGCGAGCCACCGCGCCAAACTCTTGTTCCCGATCCAGAAACAATCTTACTAATTCACATCATGAAAGCTACCACTTCCGTCTCACACTGCAGTGGACTTATCACACAAATAAATCCCACGCATACTACTACTCGATAAGGGTCAAAAATAAATCCTTAACTCGAGCGACCTTACCACAGGTGCCGATCGTGACATAGTCTAAGGTTCGCTTACCACCGTACCCCATCGTATCCTCCCGACTAAGCATGTTTCTAACTCACGCGTATCACAATGCTATCCGTACATAGCACCTGATAATGAGATCATCATAACAAGCATGCAAAACTCTAGAGGGTTAAGGATATACGAAGCTCTGCTCGCTCTGTCATAGGCACGCCTGCGTGCGTAGGCTGTAGAAGGTGATGAACGACCACGAGATCACGAAGGTGAGTCGTAACATCCGCTTCCCTTGGTCGGACGGTTCCTCGCAAAATGGCCTGCTGTCAGCATGCAAAACAAACTCCCAATCTAGCGACACTCTCCAAAATGGAGTCTACGCGATAGTCCGCGAGGTAGGGGTGGCGGTGGTTAACACCACGATCTGTAGAAAATCCGAACCCTTGGAGCCACGACGCTCCACGAAGGCGGTGGAGGACCACTGCATGCGGTGGGGGTATATAACTAACTTCTTCTTTGGCGGTCGCCTCGAAAGCCACGAAAGGACCTGCCGTCTGGCCTCTTCTGGCGATCCGGTCGTTACGCCGACCCCTCAGGTGCCTCGCATCTGGTGCGTGAGCTGCGTGCGGGCAATGTCCATGCGGTGAAGAAAACACGCACAAGATTCGGCCATATAATCGTCAAGCGGTGGCGTGGCGATGCACCTATCCTCGTATCTGCAACTAAGCGCGAGGACATATCGAGCGAAGAATCGAACTTCGACATTGTACTCCACGGCGGTCGCCTCTGTCTTAGTAACAAAAATCGCCGGCGTGCCCTCGCCATCTGCGGAGGCAAGAAGTGCGTGAGAAAGCCCACGAAAACTCATCCCATCTGCTGGAGTGCATGCTCTCCGGGAAAGCTCGTGAATCAAACGATCGGCGGCGGTATCGCGCGGCCGTCACGAACCAAAGGTCGGACTCGGTTTACGAAGCCTTGATCACCGCGTGATCGTATGGCTGCGGGATGAACTCCTGCGGATCATCCTCGAGCCTCGACCGTAAAACTCTGGCGGGCTACAACTCGAGAAAGTCCGTAGCCTCAAGCTATCGCTCGGGGTGAACGGCTGGTGCTCTTTGGGCGGAGCTGCTGCGTCGGCTGTCCTCATATCGGCCTGACCACGGCCAATAAGCGGGCCATCTCCTTGTGACCCGTCTCACTGCTCCGGCTGTGGGGTGGAGGCTCAGTCTTGTAGTCTCGGCGACCAGCTGCTGCGGCTTTAAACTCTGGTCTTTGGCGGCGTCCACGAAACTTCGCCGTCGGGCTTTGTCTCAGTCTTGGCCAGGGCTGCGCCCTCGAACTCCTCTGTATCTCACTGGCGGCTCCCTGTTGCCTTGCCCTCTGAGCTCTGGTTGCCCTTAGCGGAGGCATAAGCGGTAAAAGCGAGATCGTCGGAGGGTCCGACTTCTGACAACACTCTAAGGCACGATCTCGGAATGAGAAGAATGAAACCAATCCTAAATGTCCTGACCTCACGATTATAGATGTGGTGCACAACACGCCGATAATCAAGACTCTACTGAACGCGATGCGTAGACACTTTCAGAGATTAAGCGCTCGATACCACTTTTGTAACGACGTTCGGGCGATTCTTGGTGCCTTACCTGGGCACCCTAGTGATACATACATCGAGAAAATCGCGGAACATAAAACAAGTCATTTAACAAGAGATATAATAAATAAGCAGGCCAACCAAAGCGATTTGCCTTGGTATATACATAAAACACGAGCAGTTTAATCCTTAAACAACCACACTTGCAGTACTACAGACCTCTAAGATATCTGATGACTATGGCGGGGCGGGGCCCGCCGTACCACAGATGTACAAGAACCTACAACTCGAGAACACTGCAAAAGATAAGCCTCGGAAAGCGGAGCTTAATCTGTTGGCTGTGATCTAGGCGAGGAACCACGGCCGATGTACCTCTACTGCGGCATGAGCGGCCGAAGAGTCGATACAATAGTACCAAGTATGTGGCTATGCAATCGTAAATGAAATCATACTAATCTATATAAAGCGGGAGACATGTATGATAGCAAACTACGATTCCTGACATAAAGCGATCATCGCTCGATATAACTATGGGTCTCGCGCCCACATCAATCGAGTTCGCATTATGGCGCGTGCCCGGAATCTTGCATCGGTGTAGACATGTCCATAATGCAACAATAATACCAATGTCCCGGCCGCATGCCGGAATTCTGCATCGGTGTAGACATGTCCATGTGACCTCAGCAACAAGCAGACAATCCAAATGGAAGCATACGTGCGCTACGCGTCGTGTCGGTATGTCGAAGGAAACAATAAGACAACATTCCAAATGGGCGCATACGTGCGCTACGCGATCGTGTCGGTATGTCGAAGAAACAATAAGACAACATTCCAAATGGGCGCATGCGTGCGCTACGCATCGTGTCGGTATGTCGAAGAAATCCTGGCGATAATCAAAATGGAAACATGCGTGCGCTACGCATCGTGTCGATATATCAGCGATTAACCACAGACCTTAACCAAAATGGAAGCATACGTGCGCTACGCATCGTGTCGGTATGTCGAAGCGATTAACAACAATAATACTATCAGCGAGGCGTGCGTGGAATCTCTCGTCGCTGGCACGTCCAGTAAGTTCTCGACGATCGGCGACCTCTGTCGAGAGCGCGGTAACACGGAAACCTGGCGCTTGTACAATAAAGGCTATCATCACAAGCATAGGCAAGTTTCACAACAACAAGCATGAGCAAGTTTCACAACAACAAGCATAGGCAAGTTTCACACAACTCAAAGTACTTTCATTTTATGCCAAAGTCGGGTTTTAACCCCAGTACTACATCGTTAAGTTCTTTTAAAGAGATCCATTTCTTTTATAAGAGTCACCGATACGTAGTATTAGAATGACCAACCCAGCCTTATTTTCAAAACCAAGTAACAACATTCTTTTCCTAAGTTCGGTTGCCTAGTTTGATTACTCGAGCTTCTCGTTTTCAAATGGTTTCATAGTTTCCAAACTTAATCACTTGATTCCTTTTTAGAACAATTGAGTAACACATGACATATCGTGAGTAGTTTATTCTTGTTTATAACGATCTTATTACTGTGACCGTGATCTAGAAAATGTAATATCATTTTGTCTCATCTTAGCTTATGCGGATGGAGGTTTCTCTTGGTTTTAATACAACACATCATTATTCAATACATTTTCCTTTATTAGCAGCTGCGGTGGTGCAGCCGATACGTTACGATTCGAAATCGGTAAAACATTATCCACTTTAAAAACCAAGTACTCATTACTCGCGAATGAGGTTTCACACAAACATCCTCATTAAAACAAATAAGTTAAGTCTCTTATCTTTTAAGATCAAGTCTCTTAACTTCTAACATCGATAAAACCATTTTCTTACCTACGTAAATTTGTTATAACCAACTTCCCATAAAGCGTTATAACACTTTATGTTTAAAACAATCAAACCACGGTTAACACGTATGCGTCTACCGTACTACATAGTTCACACATATCGTACTAGAAGAGATAGGAAGAGGTTCACATACCTCGCGACGATTTATCGACAATAAGCAAAATGCTCCAAGTACTACAACCTTGCTAGCCACTTTCCACTCCTCGAGTAGAATACGCTACTCTTAGTACTTTCACTATAAAGGTCCTGGCGTCTATTAACCCCAAAACACAAGTTTTCTATCTTTACATAGAAAATTAGGCACCTCCCCACTAGCGTAAATCTCTCCTCTATCGAAGTAGGCTGCAAGCCAACGAGGGGGTTTACGTCTACGGGCGTGTACAATTCTACTCGATATCTTACACAAGTCTCTGTCTGATCTATGTAAATCTGATTCGATTCGATTCTTTATTCTTGAGCTTAAGTCAAAAGACATTGCGAATACTAAGTATAGTTCCATATATAGTATACTTCAACTATATACTCTAACAAGCATGTAATTTCCAATTACAATAGAGGACAAGATAATTACCTCGATAAGCCCAAAATTATCAGAGTTTAATGTCGCTCTGAGCGAGGTTTAGCTCATGCGGCGCTCCAAACCACTCCAAACAACCCTTAGAAGTTCTAACCAACTTCTACTCGCATCTTCAACCAGCGATGAAGATTTCCTTAGGGTTTCGGTTTGAGACTAAAAGGACAAAGGTAGTATTTAGGGCTCTACGTATAGAGTATCTTTGGAATACTACAAGGTCTGAGGCTAAGGTATTTTGGGCATTATAACAATACTTGGAAGACAACTTTCTACCAAGGGGGTAGGCTCGGCTAGCACAACTAGGCTAGGGGAGGGTGTTCTCGGCGAGGGCCTCTTTCTAAGGGGAGAAGGGAGTTGGGCGAGGAAGCATGACAAGGAGAGGAGGGATTTCAAGACTTAGACAAAGTGAGGAGTGAATGAATAAGTCTTCACGAGGAGGGTATTTATAGCAAAGCGAGGCGACGATGGCGAGATCTGGCCAAGTGCTACACAAGTGTAAGGCGAGATCAAGCCAAGTGCACCTAACCTACTCCACAAATCCCTCACAAATATCTACACAAATATCAAGCCCGACTTGCCCGTCAATTCGGCCACTGGCGCTTGAAGTCCGCGGCGAGGGTGCCAAGTGTTGCCCTCTCGTTGGTCCAAGCGATCGTCTCTCGGAAAAATTCGCAAAAATACTAAATGACATGGCGGAATTTTCCGCCCGTAAGCTTAGTAAAGCGTTTAGTCAAGCGACTCTGTCGGGTGTTGTGCCTGATAAATATTTCGACCAAGGGTGCCACGTGGGGTGACACGTGTCGCCCCGTCGCCGAATATTTCGTCTTAGAAAATATCAATTTCTGGAAATCTCAAAACAAAGCGGGCCCCACAAAGCCAGTAAATTTCTCCGTGGGCCCAGCGTGACCATTCAGAAAATAAAATCTCAAAATTCTAATATAATCTATGAAGTCAAATACCAAATCACAGGAATCCAATTCCCGTTAACGAACCTTTTTCTTCACAAATAGCAGGAAACTTTTAAAGTGAAAACTCACGTCTTTCTTTCTTTTCAAAAATTTTCTGTAGTACTCTCAAATGCGTGCGTCCTCACATACATACCACTGCAACTACGGGGTATAACAATTTATCTGAGACAACACCCTGAATGGGGGTGTGTACCTCGGCCGACCCAGCTGGGAGGTACTGCCGACGAGGGAGGGCTCTCGGCGAGGGCCTCGCGAGGGGAGGAGGCTAGGGCGAGACATCTACAAAAGGGGAAGAGCTCTCAAGACTTAGCAAAATTTTTGGATGAAGAAGTCTTGAGGGAGGGGTATTTATAGGTCAAGCCCATGACCAATGGCGAATCATGCCAAGTGCAAGGCAAGTGTAGGGTCAAGATTCACCCAAGTACACCTTATCCATCTACCACCAAATATCCTACCAACTACTTGACAAAAAGCCATCCAAATCGTCCCAAGTCGCCCGTCGTCCGCCCGATTGGAGGGTGACAAGTGTAAGCCCTCGTTGATCAAAATGTTCGTCTCTCGGAAAAATCCGCAAAAATTAGAAATGACATAGCGTAATTTACCCTACGCGATTTGTGTAAAGCGTTTAGTCGAAGCGACTCTAATCGGGTGTTATGCCAAAGTAAAATCGGCGAGCCTCTTTAAAGCCCAAACTTTTCTCATGCGTCCCTGCGTACATACTGCGGAAATACGAGGGTATAACGGGAGAGTCTTTGCCGAATTTTACGTAGAATACGGAATCTTGTATTTAGAATACTCTACGAAGAGATCTAGGAGTTGATAGGCGTTTTGTGGCCTTTATAGGTTGCAGTACTTCGAGTAGCGTATTCTACTTGAAGAGTGGAAAAGACTAGCAGGGTTATAGTACTGTGGAGCGTTTTGCTTATTGTCGATAATCGTCGCGAGGTATGTGAACTTCTTCCTATCTTTTCTAGCATGATTGTTGTGAACTATGTAGTACGGTAGACGTACATGTGCTAAGTGATTTGGTTGGTTTAATACATAGGGTGTTATAATAGCTTTATGGGAAGTTAGTTATAACGACTTTATGTAGGTAAAAGATTGGTTTATTGATTGTAGAAGTTAAGAGACTTGATCTTCAAAGATAAGAGACTTGACTTATAAACGACTTGATTTTAAAAGTTAAGAGACTTGATCTTGAAAGATAAGAGACTTGACTTATAACGACTTGTTTTCGGAAAAAGAGAAGTAACTTGATTTTAAGTATAGGTTACTTGTTTTGAAAAGAGTACATTATTGGGTTTTAAAAGAATACTTGTTGTTGTTTTAAAAGAAAAGAGACTTGTGGAATTGAAGAGTTTTTGGTTTAGAACATAAAGTGTTATAACAGCTTTATGGGAAGTTAGTTATAACGACTTTATGAAAACAAAGGAATGGTTTTATCATTGGTTTTAAAATGGTAACTTGACTGTAAAAGGAGAAGTGTTTTGGTCTAAAAGGAAGGCATGTTATTGTCTTAATATGTTTTAAAAAGGAAAGTCTGGAAGTTGTTTTAATTAAAATGTTAGTCACCTTATTTATATACTACGGGTATTGTGTGACTTTTGTGAAAGTAACGTATCTTTTAAAGAGTTAATGTATGAAGTACTTTGGGAATAAAAACCCGAACTTGTTTAACATAAAGTAGAAAGTATCTTGTGTGAATAACTTGATTGTGTTGGTTTGTGATAGCCTTGTAATACTTTCTTGTTGGTTTGATAAGTAAACATGTTAGGATGCTACGTGTGTTAGTATCTTGTGATGTTTGTGTAAAGGGGTTTTCCCTCGATCGCGCTTATGTTGTTTAACTATCAGCTGTTATGTTGGTATTGTACCACTCACCTTGACATGATCCCGGAGGTTAAAGCGCCTCCGATGCGGGGTAATACTCGAGGCGATCTGTGTGACTATGATTCGAGGATACCTCATGCGGGTCGAGGACCTATGCGGGCTACGAGTTCGAGTTAGTGTGCGGCCTATATGATCATGCGGTCTATGTGGCCATGCGGTGCGAGTCGAGCGGATCGGGAGTAGCTACCCCCGCTGCGAGGACTACCTCATGCGGGCGTTGGGTGGCTATGCGGAGGCTGCGGGAAGTTCGAGGCTAGGCGCGCATTAGATCTTTGCGGGCGAGTGGCGGCTTTGATCATGTGGCGGTGCAGAGCAGATCTCGTAATCTGATTTATGACCTTGTTTGTACTGTGGGTGCTAGTAGTCGGCTATGCCTTCGTACTTACCCCGTACGGTTTTATTATGACACAGGTGGGACCTGGTGTTCATGTGTATTCCTTGGTGCTTTGATATCATAGACTGCCGGCAGTGAGGAAGGTATTCCACGGGCATGATTGATGTTGTGGGCGTGAGACCCATTGTTATACTTGAGTAAACGACTTTGAGGGCGTGAGTCCCTGACTTGACATGACTGTTTATATATTATGGTATGTAGTTTGGTTATCATCATGTCTCTGCTTTATATAGACTATTATGATTTCATTCTGATATTTTCTGATTTCACATACTTGATACTGTTATCTTGACCTCGCCGAAGTGCGTTCATCTTGCGGTAGAGGTACATCGGTTGTGGATCAGCGCTCTTAGGAGCACGATTGACTTTGCGAAGCTCGTTTCTTGGAGGCTTATCTTGGGTATAGTCCTGTCGGTGTAGTTACTTGTACATTCGAGGTATGGCGGGAACCTGTCCGTCATAGTTATAATTACATTCTTAGAAGTGCAGTAATCTTGTGTGGGCGGGGTTTGTAAAAGGATTTAAGCGTTGAGTTGATATATATATGTATATATTCGGGAAGGTGGCCGTTTTAGTTGCTTTGGTTTATGCTTTATGACTTGTCTCGTGTTTTAGTTTTATTTAGTTGATTTTCTCGATGTTGTATCACTAGGGTGCAGGGTAAGGCACGATCCACGAATACTGGTTGGGTTGTGACAAAGTGGTATCGAGCGATTAATCCTCGGAAAGTGTCTATAAAGTATCTAGTAGAGTCTTGATTATCGGCGTGTTGTGCACCACCTATGTCGGGAGTGCGAGATATTTAGGATTAGTTTCCATTCTTCTCACCTTTGAGATCGTGCCTTAGAAGTGTGTTATAAGTTGGACTCCTGCAGCGTATTCTTATGTACGATTATGCCTCATGCGCAACCGAGGCGGATGGGCAAGGCGTGAGAGGAGGCTGCGAGTAGAACCTGAGAAGTGCGAGGGCTTAGGCACAGTCGTTACGAGATAGTACTTGACGATGAGTTTTATGGCCTTGCTAGCCCAGTGAGTTTAGGCGGCGGCGATTTCTCACGAGGCCACGATACGAGCCTCGATACCACGGCCGGGGCGAGGATATGAGTTCAAGAAATGGCGATTACTAGCTAAGTGGTGGTGGGAATGAGACAGACGGAAGCGGTGGATTCGGCGATGCGATGGTTCACAGATCCGATGATGCGAGACTTGGGATTTCTTGAGTTGCGATTCGCGAGTTCTATGGATAGAAAGGCGAGGATGATCCTCGAGTGTCGTGCTAGTTTGGGAGATTGTTATACTGTGGCGTCGGGGGCCGTGTGATGGGAGGATGTCAAGTAGGAGGATACAAGAGGATGACTCGGCTGCCGGGTCGATCGCGGGTTGATTGTTCGGGAGAAGGGGTGTTAGTCGGATGAGGTCACTTACCTGCGTTGTGACCATTGTAATAGACTCGGGTATGGGAGTGTCGTCTTGCTTTGGCGGCTTGTATGCTTGCGGCCAGCGGGGCCATTTGGTGAAGTTTGTCAGGCCAGTATACGGATGTAGAGATTGACGCCGGGATCGGTGGGTGGATCATCGCCTTGTATAACTAGGCGCCTGCGGCGAGATTATGATTAGGCGACGAGAGAGTAAAGCGATAGTTGCGGAGATACCTTTAGCCCTTAAAGACTTGGTTATGTTGTTATGGTGGATCGTGTTAAGTGCTATATGCGGGTAGCATTGTGTTAAGTGTGAATTAGAAAACATGGGTAGTTGAGAAAGGGTAAGTGCGGAGGCGAGGCGATTGTGAGCCTTAAAATTTATAACGATGGGACCTTGGATGCGTGGCGCCTTGAGTGGATGATTTTACGGTTGGTCTTTGTCGAAGTACTTGGTATGCGTGATATGTATTGTGGGATAATTCCATGGGTAGTGTGAGATGGAAGTGGTAGCTTTCATGACTTGTGTTAGTAAGATTGTTAGGATCGGGAACAAGAGTTTAGCGCGATAGCGGGTCGGGTTGAGGCATGATCGCGGGTCGACCGCGGCCGGAATGGGATGGGTCGGTTGTGGTGGTCGCGGTGGTAGGATCACGAGGTGCTAGGCCCAGTTTAGGTAACCATCGTGCGAGTTAGAGGATGCGTTCGACCGATGGTCGGTGATGAGTCGGCTATCTTGTCTTCGATCGGGATTTACTCGCGGAGGTTATGCGAGATGTTATGTATCGGGAGGTTGTAAAGTGCTGCAGGGTTCCTACTTTCTATGGCGGACAATGGAGCCAGTTTTGGCTATTTCTTTTTGTGTGCAGAAGGTTTTACAGCGAGGATAGGAACTCGAGTGAGTCTCGATGTGCATTTACCCTCGGGTCGGTGTTGTGATTTCGAGGATAGCGGTAAGGATTATGTGTCACGACCGTTCGGGGCGTGGTAGTGCCTTACGGGCACCCAGTAGTCATACATCGAGAGAAAATCGTGGAATATAAAACAAGACATGAAATAATTGTAAATGATACAGTTTACGAGAAAAGGGTTGCCTTTGGCATATATACATAAACCAAGGTTTGCGATTACATCCCAGTATGCACAACGTGACTCTGACCCTCAGGAAATAAACAACTATGGCGGGACGGGGCCGTACTTGTACCTGGCTGTACAAAACTATCTGACAGGAGATCGTACCCAAAGTAGAGCCTCGGAGAAGATGGAGCTCACGGCGCAATGCAAGAGATCTAAGGATGTGGATCTAGCACACCTTTGCCACCGCCTGCGGCATAAGCGCGGCCCAGAGAGTCGATCTACAATTACAGTATGTGGCGTAAAGTACTTAAATGAAATCATATTACTTTAAAATCCAATTTTACAAATATGCGAAACAACCAATGTAGCGCATAGTGCCACACCGTAAACAAGCAACGATAGGTAAGCTAGCGAGGTCTTTTCTGAAATTGCGAATGATCGAGCGGGGCCACTCGCCCGTATTATCGTGCAAGCCTAATCTTGAACTCCGTAGTCGCATAGGCCACTCGCGTGGGCGCGTGAGGTATACCCGCGTCGGTAGCTACTCCTCGGCGTAAATCTGGACTCATTGTCCACGTGGCCCGTATGCCGCGTGAGGCATAACCCCGTACTAACACGGAACTCTCGTAGCTCGCATGGCCCTGGACGCGCGTAGGTATTCTCGAATCATGGTCCCGGACCGCTTTGAGTCTACCGCGTCGGGGCGACAACCCGGTATCGTCTCGAGGTGAGTGATATAGTACTAACATAACGACTTATAGTTTAAACAACATAAGCATAAGTAAGTGACCTCTTTACACAAGCGTTACAAGACACTAACACGCATAGCATCATATCATGTCTACTTATCAAACCATCTTATTATTCTTTTCACAAATCAATATAAGTACATTATAAACACATGACAAGCTGTTTCTTTTATCATGCTTAAGTGGTTATACCTAACTTCCCATAAAGCTAGTATAACTCTTAAACACATTTTAAAAACCAATTAGTTCTCTTACATTAAAAATGATTGATAATCTTTTGAAATGCTTTGAATCCTTATTATTGGGCTTAAGTCGCGAGACATTGCGTAAGTATTATCGGGCTTAAGTCGAAAGACATTGCCGTAGTTATTATTCGATTAACACGTATGCGTCTCTAGTACTATATATTTTAAAAAATATCATGCTTTAGGAAGAATCACATACCTTCTGGCGAAAACCACTGCGAGTTGAATATGTGCGAGGAGAATCAACCTATAATAGTCGAACACGTCTATCAGCGTCTAGACTACTCTGCATGTGATTCTAAGCGAGAGGGTTCTATATCTACGGAAAATTGGGCGACACTTCCCTGCAGGTGAGCTACTCGAGTCTCTTGTGAAAGCAGTCTATGTAAGTACAATTTGATTATTCTTCTTTTAAACCCCTCTTGTGATACTTGATTCAATTCTATACTGTGATATTCTTCTAAGTATTTAATACTTATTCTTATACTACTACGGTATGTATTCTCTAATTCAAAGAGGGTTAGGATTATTTACCTCGGTAAGCCCAATAATATCCTAGATATAAGTCGATCAGGACGAGGTTAGCTCACCAAGTTTATGCGCTCAGATAGCTCAGGAAACCTTAGAAGTTCTTAACTTCTACTAAGTACTAAGGGATTTGGGCTAGGGTATTTTGGGCATTATAACAATACTAGAAGGCAACTTTTCTACCAAGGGAGGGGGGGTAGTGTTTCGGCTAGGCTTCTTTTAGAGAGGGGGGGGGGGGGGGGTATTCGGCCAAGACTTCGAGGGGAGAAGTGAGGCTTGGGGCGATGGCTGCAGGAGGAAGGATGATTTAGGCTTGGAAATTTGTGATGAATAAGTCTTCAAAGAGAGGGTATTTATAGGAAACGAGGGCGAAGATCAAGCCAAGTGGGGGCAAGTGGAGGGCGAGATTTGCCCAAGTGCCCTAACCTACTCCTCAAATCACTCCACAAACAAGGTCCGTGTTCTAAGCCCCAAAGCCTCCCTGTCGTCGAGGCAAAAGGCCACTTGGCCGTCAGCGAGGTGACAAGTGTCACCTCGTTAATCAAAAGGTTAGTCGCTCGGAAAAATTCGCAAAAATTAGAAATGACATAGCGGAATTTACCTACGCGAGTCGTGTAAAGCGTTTAGTCGGAAAGCGATTCTTTGTGTGAGTTGTGCCCAAGCGTCCTAGGCCTAAACTTTTAAGGCTACACTTTTATGCGTCGTCCTCGCGTACATACTCGGAAATACGAGGTATAACATTCTCCCCTCGTAGAAACATTCGTCGAATGTTCCTTCCAAAACGATTATCGATAAGGTTCTTATAACTTAAGCGATTGCAAATGCCACCTGCGGCCCGAGAACAACACTTAGGCATAGCGATAGCGAAAATTTATAAGTAGGAAAGTGAATTACACGGAGGTGTGGGAATAGGTGAGGATACTTACGCCTCGTATGTCTTCGCCGGCTTCCCGTCATCTCCTCACGAGCTCGTTCGCCACAAGACTTTGTGGAAGCCCGTCGCCGTCATGAGCGCTAACACGGCGATGGATTATCGCTATGGGAATCTCCTCATCGATAACCGCCGGTCACTGGGCGTCGTCAATCGGATGTACCACTAGATGGATCCGATACATCTCGCCGGCATAAGCGTGAAACACGGATGCCTTTGCCTCGGTCGGACGGCGGATCCAGCTCGTAAACAACCTTGCCTACCTGCGGACAATGCGAAGCGGCCCGATGTACCTTGGGTGAGTTTCCCTTCTTCCGAATCTCATCACACCGCCGCCGTGGGTGGCACGCCTTGAAAACCCAATCATCATTTGTGAACTCCGGATCGAAGCGGCGATGATCTGCGTATGACTTACATGCGACTACGGTGTCGTGACCTCTCTGGATAAGCTTCACCTTATCGGCTGCTTGCACCGTCTGGTCCACTAGCGCACCTCGCCCACGTCGAACCAACTATAGGCGTCTGCACTTCCTCCCATAAAAGGCCTAATAAGGCGCCGTCGAATCTTTGGGTGGTAGCTATTATTGTGCAGCGAACTCAGCTAGAGGCAAATGATCCTCGGTACCCACGAAGTCGATAACACGGGCTCGCGACATATCGCCGAAGTGCGGATAGTGCGCTCGACTGTCCGTGCATGCGTGGATGGAATGCGATACTCGAGCTCACTGCGTCCCGAGCCATACGGAAGGACCTCCGAAGTTAGCGTGGCGGGCTCCTGCATGCGATATGATCGAAATAGGGACTCCATGCGATGCATGCGGCGATCTCTCGGATGTAAAGTCGGCATAATCCTTGGCGAAAAAGTCGTCACGATGGGAAGAAAGTGGGCTGATTTCGTCGACTGTCGGCGATAACTCATATAGAATCATGTCTCATGCGAGTGCGAGGCAATCACGTGATGAAGTCCATGTTGATCACCTCCACTTCGGTCGGGATCTCGTAAATGCGTAACAAACCACGGGCCTGCGGTGCTCTACCTTCGCTGCGACAACACGGGCGCGAGCTCACGAACTGCTGCAGCGTCCTCTCTTCAAGCCATCCCACGATACGGATCTAGGTCGTGGTACATCTTGAGTCGACCGGATGGATGAAGTAGCAGCGTGTGCTTCCCGAACTGCTGCGAAGTCTGAAACATCTGGAACACACCTGCCCTCAAACCTTAGCACCCGTGCCAGTGCTACCTCAGAGACCGCTTCCTCACGAAGAGCGGTATCACGATAGCGTGTCGAGCTGGATCCTCAGTGTTGCCTCTTCGCCTCGCCGGCGATGGAAGACTCGGCAATCTCGCGAACTCTAACCAGCTGCTATCGAGAATCAATCAAGCGGACACGAGGCTCGCGCTGGCGATGCAAATCACGAACCATGCCCTCCTCTCTGTTGCGCACATCGATGGGCTCCCCGTGACTACGACTAGGCGTACGCCTGACATTGGCCTTCCCGGGTGAGTACGGGATATCAACATCGTAATCCTTAAGCAACTCTAACCACAGTCTGCGTCGTAAGTTCGACTCCTCTGGTGAAGATATCTGGAGGCTCTTGTAGTGCGTATAAATATCCACGTGAACCCGTACAAATAGTGCCTCGGATCTTGGCGTGAATCACGGTGCGACTCCAAATCATGGGTGGGGTAGTTCTCTCGTGTTTCTTAAGGTGTCGGGATAAATGCGCTATAACTCTACCTGCTGCGTCAACACACATCGGCCGATGCACGGCGCGTCACGATGCGACATAACCATCTGGACCTGCGGAAGAGTAAGAATGAGGCGGTCGTCGATCTATCTTTACAGCGGAAACCACGCTCACAAGCATCGGTCGGCGAAACTTGTTGCCTTACGAGTCGGCCTAGTCAATGGTGCGAAGATAAAGCAAACTTCTCCACGAACGCGATAATATCTGCGAGGCCCGAGCTGCGAACCTCTGCCGGAGTAGTAGGTCTAGGCAAGTCTCATTGCCTCGATCTTGGCGTATCCACTCGAATGCCATCAGCCGACAATATGCCACTAGAAAAGCCACGAAGCTAACCAAAACTCACATTTGGAAAACTTGGCGTATAAGCTGCTGGTCGGAAGCTATCGGCCTGATCGCCAAATGCCGCGTGCTCACTGCTCTGAGCGAGAATAAACCAAGATATCATCAATGAACACTATCACAAGCGTGTCCAAAATGGTTTGAACACTCGGTTCATCAAATCCATGAATCTGGCCGGAGCATTGGTGACCAAGACATGACCACGAACTCATAATGCGTCTGGGTCGAATGCGATCTAGGACATCCGCCTCTCGACTACTTTTGATGATAGCGATCGCGGATCAATCTTGGAAAACATCTCGCACCACTGTTAGTCGAACAAATCATCAATCACAGGAAGGGTATACATTCTTAATGGTCACCTTGTTGGTGCACATGTAATCAACACGCATGCGCGGCGTCCGTCATTCTTCACGAACAATACAGCGCTCCCGGGGAGAAACTAGGCTGATGAAGCCGCTTCTCGGCCAAATCCTAAGGTGATCCTTGACTCTCTCGGCTTCGGCGGTGCCGTTACGTATGGCGGAATGGAAATAAGTAGAGTGTCGGCAATATGTCTATACAAAACTCAATCTCCCTCTCGGGAGGATGCGGAGTCGTGCGGAAACACGTGCGGGAACTCTCGACTCTTTGGGCGGTGAAAATCGCGCTGCGACCTCGATTATCAAACACGACGAGATGGTAGATATACCCATACGCACCATCTTCCTAGCCTTGAGGTAGAAATAAACTTACCGCCGGCGTCTTTATTATACCGTATTTCAGTATATGCGTGGGGGCGTGCGTAGAAATTTTCGAACTTCTTTAGGCTTGGCGAATTCTTTTATTGCCTGACACCCGGTTAGAGTCGTTTTTTGAAAGCGTTTTCCACGACTTTCGTAGGGAATTTCGGCTATGTCATTTATAATTTTTGCGGATTTTTAGAGGCGTAACATTTTGGACCAACAAGAGGCGACACTTGTCACCCTCTAATTGGATTAAGGTTGGCGGACGAAATGGGCAAGCATTAGTACGTTTTTGTGTTGAATTGTGGTCGAGGGTTAGGTAGGATATTTTGTGTAGATGGATAAGGTTGCACGTGGCTTAATCTTGGCCTTACACTTGCTATGCACTTGTCTTCATCTTGGCCATTGGTTGGCCTTCACTTGACCTATAAATACCCCATAGTTGATGAACTTTCTTCATCTAAAACTTGAGCAATCTACCTAAGTCACAAAATACTCCCTCCTCTTACTTACTTTCGTCATACACTACCCCATGAGAAGCCTTGGCGAGAGGTCTACCACCAGCCTAGTTGTTTCGTATAATACCCTTGTTGTGGTATAGAAATACTCTCTAGTATTGTTATAATGCCCAAAATACTTTAGCCAAATACCTTGTAGTACTTTCCAAAGTACCACTTTTACAAAAGCAGGAAAATACTATTATACTTTCCTCGATCACTAAAGCGAAACCCTAAGTAAATCTTCACAGTAGTTGAAGTTATAGTAGAAGTTAGTTAGAACTTCTAAGGGTTGTTTGGAGGCGGGTCGGGCCTTCGGAGTAGGAGCTAAACCTTGCTCGGGGCCAAGCATTTAAACTCGGATAATTTTGGGCTTATCGAGTAAACACTCTTGACCTTCTATTGTAATTGGGAATTTACATGTTGTAGGAATATATAGTTGAAGTATACTATATATAGAACTGAACATTATAATTGTGCGGCAATGTCTTTTGACTTAAGCCTGAATTTAAATAAGAGAAGCGAGCGTAATTACATAGGGTGTATTCTGATGACTTGTGTAGCATTCTTTGTGTAGTAGAATTGTACGTCCGGTCGGGCGTGTTAACCCCACTGGTTGGCTTGGTAGCGGCCTCGATAGAGGAGGAGATTTCTGTTGTTGCGGGGAGAGTCTTCTTGAATTTTACGTAGAATATTCTCGTCGGGATCTAAAGATATTAATAGGCGCTTTGTGGCCTCTATAGGTTGTAGTACTCGTGTGGAGTGACTGCTTGGTGAGAGTGTGGCCAAGCGGTTTGAAGTACTTGGGCGTTTTGCTATTAGTCGATGTCGTCGCGAGGTATGTGAACCTCTTCCTATCTCTTCTAGCATGATATGTGTGAACTATGTAATGCGGTGAGCGTACATGTGCTAAATGTATTTGATTGGTTTAAAACATAAAGTGTTATAGCGGCTTTATGGGAAGTCGGTTATAACGACTTTATGTGGATAAGCAAATACTTTGTGGTTTCTAAAGGTGGCGATTTGAATAATAGCGGCTTGATATGTGTTAATAAAGAACTTGAAGTATTTCAAAGATTTATGAATCGTTTTGAAAGAATGAGTAATGCTTGGGTTTTGAAAGCTTAAGAGTTATACTAGCTTTATGGGAAGTTAGGTATAACGGCTTAAGAATGTTTCTTGATTTGGAAATCGGAATGTGTATCGACAAACCAACTGCGGCGTTAATAAAGGAAAATGTATTGACTAATGAAGTATTATTAAAACCGGTAGAAACCTCATCTGCATAGAAGCTAAGATGAGACAAAATGATATTACATTTCCTAGATCATGTTGCTTAATAAGATTGATTATAAGCAAGAATAACCTACTCATATAAGACATATGTTTCTCAAAGCGTTTAAAGGAGAATTATGTTTTAAAGGACTAAAACTATGAACTACGAAACCTTTTTCTAAAATGAGAAACTTGAGCATTGAAATTAGGCAGCTTGAGCGTTTGGAAAATAAGGTTGTTACTTGATTTTACAAAGGAAAGCATTTTGGTTTACTTAACAATGTTAGTCACTCCAATTTTATACTACGGGTATCGGGTGACCTTTGTAAAAGAAATGGATCTTAAAAGGAATTTAACGGACGTAGTACTTTAAGGTTAAATCAGGACTTTGACATAAAATGAAAGTACCTTGAGTCGTGTGTAACTTGCTTATGCTTTTTATGAAACTTGACCATGTATTCGTGTAATAGCCTTGTTGTGCAGAAGCGTGTTCTGCTCGATTAGGGTCATCGGGAATGTATCTCGCTTGATTCTGGGTCGTCAGGAATGTATTTCACTTGATTCTGGGTCGTCAGGAATGTATTTCACTTGATTAAGGGTCAGGGAATGTATTTCACTTGATTCTGGGTCATCAGGAATGTATCTCACTTGATTCTTAGGGTCGTCAGGGAATGTATCTCACTTGATTCTGGGTCATCAGGAATGTATTTCACTCGACTCTGGTTCATCCAGAATGTATATCACTTGACTCAGGTTCATCAGGAATGTATTTCAGCGACTACTGTTCATCAGGAATGTATTCCTGGCGTTTCTATATTGGGTCCATAAGATGGGCGAGACACGATATCGTATCACATGATTTGTACCTAGGCTGCGGTGAGGAAGAAGTTCCACGGGCGTGAGGATGACTTTGAGGCGTGAGTCACGACTTGACATATTGCTTCTATGTTGTGAGCGTAGTTTGGTTATCATACATGTCTCTGCTTTATATAGACTATTATGATTTCATTCTGATATTTCTGATTTCACATACTTGGTACTGTTATCTTGACCTCGCTTGAAGTGCGTTCATCTGCATGAGTAAAATCTGTCAGTATCGACCAGCTTTTAGGATCACCTTTCGTATTGGGAAGCTCAGTTCCTTGGAGCTTATCTTTTGGTATGTTACCACAGTGCAGTAGATGCTTATACATTGAGGTATGGCGGGGCCTGTCGTCATGCATGTTGTAAGATCTTAAGTGCATGCCTTTATTGTGGGCGAGGGTTTGTAAAAGGATAAGCTGTTGGGTATTTATGTATATATGATGAAGGCAAGCTGTTTTGGTTGGCTTTGTTTATTTATCTTTTCTCTTAATTCATGTATTCATGTTTTTATTTATTGATTTTCTCGATGTTGTATCACTAGGGTGCAGGGTAAGGCACGATCACGGGCCGGGTTAGTCGTGACAAAAGTGGTATCGAGCGATTAGTCCTCGGAAAGTGTCTGAGCCGTGTCTAGTAAGTCTTGATTATCGGTGTGTTGTGCACCACGTCTATGTCGAGGCTGCGAGACATTTAGGATTAGTTTCCATTCTTCTCATTACGAGATCGTGCCTTAGAGGCATGTGATAAATTGGACCCTGCAGCGTATTCCTTTCCTTTACGATTATGCCTCGCGTAAAACCTTGAGCCAGGATAGGCAAAGCGATCGAGGCTATTAGTGAATCTGAGAGAATGCGAGCGCGAGCGATCGATGCACGAGCGATGCCGGCGAGTTTAGCGGCCGCCCGGCACAGTGAGTTTAGGCGCGGCGATGGCTGCTGAGACTCTGATACTGAGCCTCGGTCCGCGGCTGGAGCCGATGAGATAAGTACAAGAGATGGCGATTCTTGGCGAGTCGTGGCGAATATGAGATAAATTTGGAATCTGGCGATTCCGGCCCAGCGGCACCGTAGTTCACCCCGGCGAGCGGTTTGAGGCTACGGGACTTCACGAGTTGTAGCCCTCCGGTGTTTTATGGATCGAGGCGAGGCGACCCTCGGGAGTTTATCAAGCGACTCTGACGGATCGTGAGTGATCGAGCCTCGAGCGAGTCGGTGGTATTGAGTTACGCGTCAGTTTGCGTGATCTGCGATTGGTAGTTTGATTCGTGGGGCTGTCGGGAAGAGCATGCACTTCCAGATTTGGGGCGAGTTCTCGAGGCATTTCTTGCACATTTCGCCTCGCGAGATGAGAGGGCTCGGTAAACAGTTTTTGGCGTTGAGCGGGGCGGGCGGGCGGTTAGAAATCTGATGTGAGTTCGACTCGTGCTTCGGTATGTTCCCTGTAATGGCGATATGGAGGGCCAGTACGGCTACGTCACGGGCTGAGCGATTACTTAGCGAGGCTTATGCGGGTGTAGCTCTTGGCCGGGCATGGACATTGCCGCGTCTGGCTTCATGCACTAGGATGTGAGGCACGGAGAGGTCGGCGGAATGGCGAGATCGGCGAAGAGGGCGAGCAGCGGTCCTTTGGTAACTTCGAGCGGACGCGCCGGCGATCTAATTATGTACCTCGCCCGATCTGAGTGGTCCTCGCGATCTTGGTCGTTCGGGGTATTGGGGCTGAGTGAGCTCGGGGCTTAGTTCCACGAGTTTACGTGAGTGCTAGCGGCGGGATTCATGTCCTCCGGTGTGCGCGATGTGGCAAACATCATCGGGAAATGTCGTCTTTTCTTGGTGCTTGTTTCACTGCGGCCGTCGAGCCATGTGACGAAGGCGTGCTTATAGGAGAATGCGGCGGCTTAGCGCGGCCTACGGATCGATGGCGAGTTCGCCGCGCCTCTGATTATGCGCCTGCAGTGGACTTATGATTAGAGTGGAAGCGGTAGCCGGGTATATCATAACCATCTAGAGGCTTGTATGTTTTGATGTTATGTTAATGTGTTAAGTGTTATATTCGGATAGCTTTGTGCTAAAATGTGATTTAGGAACACAGTTGGGGAAAAAGGAGTAAGCACAGGGTGAGAAAATGATGAACCTTAGAATATTCTGATTGAGACCTTAGATGTAAAGTAGTCTTGAGTACAAGATTTTGCGAGTGATCCTTGTCAGTGCATTTTATGCCTAGAAATTATTGTGTGATAAGTCTGCAGGTTGGGTAAATGAAAGTGGTATCTTTCATGATGTGATTTAACAAGGTTGTTCGGATCGAAAGCGAGAGAGTCGGCGTGTGAGGCTCGGGTTGAGGGCGTGTTGCGTGTCAACCGTGGCCGGAATGAGGTGGGGTCAGCTACGGGTGGTCCGCCGGTGGTAAGTCACGGGTGCTAGGCCCAGTTTAGATGACCATCGTATGAGTTCGTGGATATGTTCGACTGAGCGGATCGTGAAGGCGGAAGTGGCCTTAAGGAAGATCGAGGCTAGTAAGATAACCAAGTTGGAGGTGGTGACTCGAGGTTTGGAGAAGCCCAGGCGATAAGCGAAGTGTGTGCATTATCTTGGAAGAGTTCAAGAGTTCGAGAAGAGTCTGACGAGTAAGGGTAGAAGCGAGCATGTATTGCGAGCATAGATATGATCATTTCTTGTAAAGGGAGAAGGTCACGAAGGATGTATATTTTAGACCTCGGGAATCGCATGCGATCAGGCACCATTTGTTGGGTCGCGGAGTGACACTAGAACCTCGCGAGTGACAAAAGTTTGTGATGTTAGAGGTGTTTCCTCGTGGACTTGGATATAAGTATTTGCGTGCGTGTGTTGTTTCATGGCGGTTGTGGCGTTGGCAACTTATTATAAGAACTTTATCGTTATCAGTCTTGAGAAGTAACATTCGTGACGAATTTTTATAAGGAGGTGAGAATTTTATACCAAGTATTTCGAGTATGCGTGGGGGCGTGCGTAGAAATTTTCGAACTTCTTTAGGCTTGGCGAATTCTTTGTGCCTGACACGGTTAAGTCGTTTTCGGAAAGCGTTTTCTGACTTTCGTAGGGAATTTCGGCTATGTCATTTATAATTTTTGCGGATTTTTGAGAGGCGTAACATTTTGGACCAACAAGAGGCGACACTTGTCACCCTCAATTAGTGAAGGTTGGCGGACGAAATGGGCAAGCATTGTGCGTTTTTGTGTTGAATTGTGGTCAAGGGTTAGGTAGGATATTTTGTGTAGATGGATAAGGTTGCCGTGGCTTAATCTTGGCCTTACACTTGCTATGCACTTGTCTTCATCTTGGCCATTGGTTGGCCTTCACTTGACCTATAAATACCCGCTTAGTTGATGAACTTTCTTCGTCAAAACTTGAGCAATCTACCTAAGTCTCAAAATACTCCCTCCTCTTACTTACTTTCGTCACACTACCCCCATGAGAAGCCTTGGCGAGAGGTCTACCCCAGCCTAGTTGTTTCGTATAATACCCACTTGTTGTGGTATAGAAATACTCTCTAGTATTGTTATAATGCCCAAAATACTTTAGCCAAATACCTTGTAGTACTTTCCAAAGTACCCTTTTACAAAAGCTTGGAAAATACTATTATACTTTCCCTCGATCACTAAGCGAAACCCTAAGTAAATCTTCACCCGTAGTTGAAGTTATAGTAGAAGTTGGTTAGAACTTCTAAGGGTTGTTTGGAGCGGGTCGGAGCGCTCGGAGTAGGAGCTAAACCTTGCTCAGGACCGACATTTAAACTCGGATAATTTTGGGCTTATCGAGGTAAACACTCTTGACCTTCTATTGTAATTGGGAATTTACATGTTGTAGGAATATATAGTTGAAGTATACTATATATAGAACTGAACATTATAATTGTGCGGCAATGTCTTTTGACTTAAGCCTGAATTTAAATAAGAGAACTGAACTGTAATTACATGGGTTGTATTCTGATAGACTTGTGTAGCATTCTTTGTGTAGTAGAATTGTACGTCCGGTCGGGCGTGTTAACCCCACTGGTTGGCTTGGTAGCGAGCCTCGATAGAAGGAGGAGATTCTGTTTGCGGGGAGAGTCTTCTTGAATTTTACGTAGAATATTCTGCGTCGGGATCTAAAGATATTAATAGGCGCTTTGTGGCCTCTATAGGTTGTAGTACTCGTGTGGGTGACTGCTTGGTGAGAGTGTGGCCAAGCGGTTTGAAGGTACTTGGGCGTTTTGCTATTAGTCGATGTCGTCGCGAGGTATGTGAACCTCTTCTATCTCTTCTAGCATGATATGTGTGAACTATGTAGTCTGGTAGACATCGTGTGCTAAATGTATTTGAGTGGTTTAAAACATAAAGTGTGATAACGGCATTATCGCACGACGGTAATAACACATTTATGAGGATAAGCAAATACTGTGTGGTTACTAAAAGGTGGCGATTTGAATAATAAGCGGCTTGATATGTGTTAATAAAGAACTTGAAGTATTTCAAAGATTTATGAATTGTTTTGAAAGAATGAGTAGTACTTGGGTTTTGAAAGCTTAAGAGTTATACTAGCTTTATGGGAAGTTTGGTATAACGGCTTAAGAATGTTTTACTTATTTCGGAAATCAGAATGTGTATCGACAAACCAACTGCGGCGTTAATAAAGGAAAATGTATTGACTAATGAAGTATTATTAAAACCAGTAGAAACCTCCGTCTGCGTAGAAGCTAAGATGAGACAAAATGATATTACATTTCCTAGATCATGGTGCTTAATAAGATTGATTATAAACAAGAATAACCTACTCACATATAAGACATATGTTTCTCAAAGCGTTTAAGGAGAATTATGTTTTAAAGGACTAAAACTATGAACTACGAAACCTTTTTCTAAAATGAGAAACTTGAGCATTCGAAATTAGGCAACTTGAACGTTTGGAAAATAAGGTTGTTACTTGATTTTACAAAGGAAAGCATTTTGGTTTACTTAACAATGTTAGTCACTCCAATTTTATACTACGGGTATCGGGTGACCTTTGTAAAGAAATGGATCTTAAAAGGAATTTAACGGACGTAGTACTTTAAGGTTAAAATCCGGACTTTGACATAAAATGAAAGTACCTTGAGTCGTGTGTAACTTGCTTATGCTTGTTGTTATGAAACTTGACCATGTTACGTGTAATAGCCTTGTTGTGCAAGCGTGTTCTACTCGATTCTGGGTCATCAGGAATGTATCTCACTTGATTCTGGGTCATCAGGAATGTATTTCACTTGATTAAGATTCAGGAATGTATTTCACTTGATTATCGGGTCATCAGGGAATGTATTTCACTTGATTAAGGGTCATCAGGAATGTATTTCACTTGATTAAGGTCATCAGGAATGTATCTCGCTTGATTCTGGGTCATCAGGAATGTATTTCACTTGATTCTGGGGTCATCAGGGAATGTATTTCACTCGACTCTGGGTTCGTCAGGAATGTATATCACTTGACTCTTAGGTTCATCAGAATGTATTTCTTGACTACATTCATCAGGAATGTATTCCTACGTTTCTATATTGGGTCCATAAGATGGTAGAGACACGATATCGTATCACATGATTTGTACCTAGGCTGGCGGTGAGGAAGAAGTTCCACGGGCGTGAGGATGACTTTGAGGCGTGAGTCACGACTTGACATGGCTTCTATGTTGTGGCTGTAGTTTGGTTATCATACATGTCTCTGCTTTATATAGACTATTATGATTTCATTCTGATATTTCTGATTTCACATACTTGGTACTGTTGTCTTGACCTCCTTGAAGCTGCGTTCATCATGAGTAAAAGGTCATCGTATCGACCAGCTTTTAGGATCACCTTTGGCGTATTGGGAAGCTCCGTTCCTTGAGGCTTATCTTTTGGTATGTTACCACAGTGCAGTAGATGCTTATACATTCGGGGTATGGCGGGGCCACTGTCCGTCATATTTGTTATAAGATCTTAGAAGTGCATGCCTTGTTGTGGGCGGGGTTTGTAAAAAGGATAGCATGTTAGGGTATTTATGTATATATGATGAAGGCAAGCTGTTTTGGTTGCTTTGTTTATTTATCTTTTCTCTTAATTCATGTTCATGTTTTTATTTCCGTGATTTTCTCGATGTTGTATCACTAGGGTGCGGGGTAAGGCACGATCACGGGCCGAGTTGGTCGTGTGAATCTGATGTTCCTCGCTCCACTCGACAATGGCTCCTCGAAGCGGAACGTACTACTCTCTCTCTGCGGTCTACATTGGCGTAGCGAGGCTAGCGATCCATACCCGTGATCACGTCGAAATCAATCATATCGAACTCTATCAAGTCGGCTAGGTCAAACATGTAAATAGTCCTTGGACAAGCCCTATATACGCCCGAGCTACCAAGATCACCAGCTGGCGTAGCTACCTCGAAAGGGTCTATGGACTCGGGCTCTATCCTATCCTACTAGCAACAAGGGAGATATAGGGCCAGTAGAACCGGATCTATCAAGGCATACACATCATAATCGGAGGCGATAAGGTACTGTGGCGACATCGGTGAGGCCTCACGATCTGCCGGGTGGACAAGGCATAAATGCGGTTACGAGGACCGCTAGGCTGAGACGAGCCACGACCTGCCGCGACCTGCGACCCATGAGTACCACGCCTCGGGCGTAAGCGTAGGAGATGATGAGCGGCAGCAGAACACGAAGGTGAGCCTACCGCGGCCGCCCCGGTCGGACGATCCTCGCAAAGTGACCACTGCGCCTGGCGTAACAAGCTCCCAAGCGGTACCACGCTTCCGTAATGGGATCTGCATCGGCCACCTGGGGGTGGTCCGTCGGCGATACCTCTGCTACTGCGGGCGTCGAAGCCACAGGGCCACAGTACGCCCTCGAATACTCTGGTTTGTCTTGAGGGCGGTGCGAGAGTGCTCTGGTGGTTGTGGTGCAAATCTAGGCTGCTGCTTGAGGCCGCCCACGATAGCCACGAAGACCCTCGTCTGGCCTGCCTGCTGCTGCATGCATCCGACTCGTCGGCTCTGCGCTCGCCGCATCAGGCGTGAGCTGCGAGCGGGTAATATCCATGCTGGTGAAGAGCCACGCGCCAAGACTTCGGCCATATAATCATCTAGCCACAGTGGCGTAACGATGCACCTGTCCTCGTATCTGCTGCGATGCGAGGACATATCGAGCCAGCGAATCAAACTCGGCGTTGTACTCCCTAACGGTCGTCCTCTGCGCCTCGGCCAGAATCTATCGGCGTGCCCTCGCCGTGCTGGAGGCAAGAAGTGAGTGAGAAAGGCCTCGAAAACTCATCCCATGCTGGAGTGCATACTCTCCCGGGAAAGCTCCGTGAATAGCGCGATGCGAACGAAGGTCACGGACTCTGTCTCGAGGCCTTGATCACGCGCGTGATCCTCTGTGGTGGCGGATGAACTCTTGCGGATCATCCTCCGGCCTCGACCGTAAAACTCTGGCGGGCTCTGACTCGGAAGTCTCGTAGCCTCGAACTCTGCGCCTCGGGTGAACCACGCAGTGCGGAAATTTGGGGCTGGCTGCGCATCGGCTGTCGCGTATGCAGCCACGATCTGGCGATGGCGGGCCGTCTCTACGTAACCCGTCTAATCTGCTCCGGTGTGGGGTGGAGGTGTAAATCTTGTGGTCTCGTGATTGCTGCGTTCTAAACCTCACCAGGGTCGGCGGCGTCGTAGAACTTCGCCGTCTGCAGTATAGGCGGGCGAGCCCTCGTGACTCTAGGTGTCCACTGCGGCTCCCTCATGCCTTGCCGCCGGGCGGGTTGCCTTACGTGGAGGCATAGCTACTGAGAAAGGAATCGTTAGAGGTCGACTATAACACGACTCTATGTACGATCTCGAGTGAGAAGAATGAAACCAATCCTAAAATATCCTATAGCCTCACGATTATTGGTGTGGTGCGCAACACAGATAATCGAACTCTACTAGATACGATGCTGTAGACACTTTCAGAAATTAAGCGCTCGATACCACTTTTGTCACGACCGTTAGGGGCGTGGGTGCCTTACGGGCACCCAAGTAGTCATACATCGAGAAAATCGGAATATAAAACAAGACATGAAATAATTGTAAATGATACGATTTACGAGAAAAGGGTTGCCTTTCGGCGTATATACATAAACCAAGGTTTGCGATTACATCCCAGTATGCAACATGACTCTGAGACCTCTGAAATAAACAACTATGGCGGGACGGGGCCCGCCATACCTGTATACAAAACTATCTCTGACAGGAGATCATACCAAAGTAGAGCCTCGGAGAAGATGGAGCTCACACGCAATGAGAGATCTAAGGATGTGGATCTAGCACACCTTGCCCTTACCTGCGGCATGAGCGGCCCCGAAGGAGTCGATTACAATTGCAGTATGTGAAAGCGTAAAGTACTTAAATGAAATCATATTACTTTAAAAACCAATTTTACAAATATGCGAAACAACGATGTAGCGCATAGTGCCGCATCATAAACAAGAGCAACAATAGGTAAGCGTAGCGAGTCTTTTCTAGTGTGAATGATCGAGCGGTCACTCGCCCGTATTATCGTGCAAGCCTAATCTGACTCCGTAGTCTCATGGGCCACTCGCGTGGGCGCGTGAGGTATACCCGCGTCGAGGGTAGCTACTCCTCGGCGTCGTCTGGACTCATTGTCGCGTATGGCCACGTAGACCGCGTGAGGCATAACCCGCATACTAACACGGAACTCACGTAGCTCGCATAGGCCCCTGGACCCGCGTAGGTATTCTCGAATCATGGTCCCGGACCGCTGAGTCTACCGCGTCGGAGGCTTAACCCCGGTATCATCTCGAGGTGAGTGATATAGTACTAACATAACGACTTATAGTTTAAACAACATAAGCATAAGTAAGGCGACCTCTTCATGAAGCGTTACAAGACACTAACACGTAGCATCGTATCATGTCTACTTATCAAACCATCTTATTATTCTTTTCACAAATCAATATAAAATTTGTTATAAACACATAGGCAAAATGTTTCTTTTATCATGCTTAAGTGGTTATACCTAACTTCCCATAAAGCTAGTATAACTCTTAAGCATTTAAAACCAATTAGTTCTCTTACATTAAAAATGATTGATAATCTTTTGAAATGCTTTGAGATCCTTATTATTGAGGCTTAAGTCGCGAGACATTGCGTAAGTATTATTCGGGCTTAAGTCGAAAGACATTGCGTAGTTATTATTGATTAACACGTATGCGTCTAGTACTATATATTTTAAAAAATATCATGCTTTAGGAAGAATCACATACATACCGTGAAAACCACGCGAAGTTGAATATGTCGTGTGAGAGAATCAACCTATAATAGTCGAACACGTCTATCAGCGTCTGAACTACTGCATAAGCTTGATTCTAAGCGAGAGGGTTCTATATCCTACGGAAAATTGGCGACACTTCCCTGCAGGTGATCTACTCAAGTCTCTGTGAAAGCTTGATCCTATGTAAGTACAATTTGATTATTCTTCTTTTAAACCCTTCTCTTTGTGATAGCAGTTCAATTCGATACTGTGATATTCTTCTAAGTATTTAATACTTATTCTTATACTACTACGGTATGTATTCTCTAATTCAAAAGAGGTTAGGATTATTTACCTCGGTAAGCCCAATAATATCCTAGATATAAGTCGATCAGGGAGGCTTAGCTCTAAGTTATGCGCTCAGATAGCTCGAGAAACCTTAGAAGTTCTTCACAACTTCTACTAAGTACTAAGGGATTTGGGCTAGGGTATTTTGGGCATTATAACAATACTAGAGGCAACTTTTCTATCAAGGGAGGGGGTAGTGTTTGGCTAGGCTTCTTTTAGAGAGGGGTGTCGGCCAAGACTTCACAAGGGAGAAGTGAGGCTTAGGGCGATGGCTCATGAGGGAAGGATGATTTAGGCTTGGAAATTTGTGATGAATAAGTCTTCAAAGAGAGGGTATTTATAGGAAACCAAGGGCCAAGATCAAGCCAAGTGGGGCAAGTGGAGGGCGAGATTTGTCAAGTGCCCACAACCTACTCCTCAAATCACTCCACAAACAAGGTCCGTGTTCTAAGCCCCAAAGCCTCCACTGTCGTCGAGGCAAAAGGCCATGGCAGCGTCCACGAGGTGACAAGTGTCACCCTCTCGTTGGTCCAAAAAGGTTCCGTCGCTCGGAAAAATTCGCAAAAATTAGAAATGACATAGCCGGAATTTACCCTACGCGAGTCGTGTAAAACGTTTCGTCGGAAAATGATTCTTTGTGTGAGTTGTGCCCAAAAAAACGTCCTAGGCCTAAACTTTTAAGGCTACACTTTTGTACGTACGTCCTCACGTACATACTCCGGAAATACGGGGTATAACAATGTGCCTCTTGTTGAGTGTGTATTATTATAATAGCTACCAATTCAGTATTCGGATATCGCCTTATGAAGGCTTGTATAGGCGGAAGTGTTGGTTGCCGATCGATTGGTTCGATGTTGGCAAGGTTCAAATAGTGGGTACATGATTGTTTCAGCAGAATGTGGATAGGGTGAAGCTTATCCAGATGAGGTTGTTAGCGGCTTCGGTCGTGGCCGTGCGGATGTCAGCATCAACACTTGAGTCGGTGGCGGTGGGTCTTCTTGAAGGTACCACCGGAAGGTGTGGCGAGTTTTGGAAGCGAGGGCAACTTAGCGAAGTACTTTTGGGCCTTCGGCGTGGTTGTACAATGGTAGGGTTACTATAAGATAGCGTCGTCAGGCTTAGGAGCGTCGTTCGATACTCAGTGTTACTAGGTTTGGAAGAGTATCCTTTGGACCGGGAGTGAGAGTTAGTGTTGTTATACGTTAGAGGAGATTCCTCGTTGGCTTGGATTTGAGTTTTGCGCCGCATGTATATTACGGCCATTGGTGGCGTGATCGATTTTGTAAGTGTAGTAGTGGAGACTACTGGCGGCGCATGTATGTTTAGAGACTTAGAAGGAACATTCGGGACGAATGTTTCTAAGGAAGAATGTTACACCCGTAGTTCCGAGGTATGTATGTGAGGACATGCGTGCGAGTTCTGACGAAATGTTGGAATGAAAGAAAGATGTGAATTTTGCGGAAAAGTTTAGGTTTTATGAAGAAAAAGGTTCGTTAGTGGGAATTGGATTCCCAGATTACTTCTTGGATTTTATTAGAATTTTGGGATTTTATTTTCAGAAATGGTTACGTGGGGCCCAGGAAAAATTCTGATTTTGTGGGGCGCTTTGTTTTGAATTTTAGGTATTTTGGATATTTTGAAGGGCGAAATATTGTGGGCGAATAAAGGGCGACACGTGTCACCCCCTTGTGTGGCCCGTGTGGTAGAAATGGTGTGACAGTGGCTAGCCAGCATGCTACTATTTGGCGAATATGGCCTAACACTTGGCACCCAATTCGTTGGACTTGCTTAGATCATGGCCCTTGATCATACATATATACCCTTAAGTTGAAGACTTAAATCATCTCGCACTTAAAGCCTCCAGTGAAATATTTCCCTCGCTTTAGGCTATGTTTCGTCCACTCCCCTCTTGTGTAGAAAATACTTGGAGTATTATTGTATAATCCCAAATACATTGGCCTAGTATCCTAGTAGTATTCCAAAGTTATTTTAATACTAGGAGCAGGAAATGCTACTTTATTCCAATAGTCATAAGCGAAACCACTAGAAAAATCTTCTAGCTTGGTGGAAGTTTTTAGAGAAGTTGTTTAGAAACTTCTAAGGGTCGCTTGGAGCGGGTTGGGCGTAAGGAATTGGAGCTAAGCGTTGCTCTGGATCGACTTATAAACTTGGATAATTTTGGGCTTATCGAGGTAATGATCTATGTCACTATTGTAATTGGATTTTACATGTTGTAGTAGTTATACTTGAGTATATTATATTGGAAGGATGATTATAAAGGATTGTTGTATTTACATTGGGTGTACTTACAGTAGACTTGTGTAGTATTATTGTGAAGCGAGAATTGAACACGTCAGGTTAGGCGTGTAATCCACAGGAGTTGTTGGCACAGTAGCGGGCTGGATAGGAGAGATTTATGTGATAGCGGGGAGGTCTGCGAATTTTACGTAGAATCTGAGAATCTTGTATTTAGAATACTCTGAAGAGATCTAGGAGTTGATAGGCGTTTTGTGGCCTTTATAGGTTGCGATGCCAGTGGCGTATTCAGCGAAGAGTGGAAAAGGCTAGCGAGATTCTGATCTTGTGGGCGTTTTGCTTATTATCGATAATCGTCGCGGTATGTTGTCACGACCGAACCGGGCGTGGTAGTGCCTACCGGGCACCCTTGTGACACAACATCAGTGTCAGTGGAACATAAGGCGATAACATGAAATAACGAAGTATGAAACAATAGTGCGAAAAAACTTGCCTTACGGCATATATATATAAATCAATTTAAGCCGAAACGATTACATCCATTACAACTACGCCTGAGCGGTACTACGGACCTCACAGAATGATCGACAACGATGGCGGGGCGGGGCCCGCCGTACCACGAATGTAAATACCTACAACGAGAGGACTATACGGCTGATAAGCCTCGGAAGCGGAGCTTCCATCTGTTGACGTGACCACAGGCGAGGATCAACAACGGTGTACCTTTACTGCGGCGTGAGCGAAGCCCGAAGGAGAGTCGATCTACAACGGTACCAAGTATGTGGCGAAAATCACGTAAATGAAATCATAATAGTCTATAAAGCGGGAGACATGTATGATAGCAAACTACGATTCCTGATAAATAAGCGATCGTGTCAAGTCGGGGACTCGCGCCCTCAAGTCGTCACTCGAAATGTAACTATGGGTCTCACGCCCATAACATCAATCATGCGTGGAATACCTTCCGCCAGCTGCCGGCGATTTATGATATAAAAGCACGAAATACACATGAACACGGGTCCACTGTGTCTAATAAAGCGATCTGAGGTAATGCGAAGGCATAGCAGGCTACTAACACCCGTAGTACTAACGGTCATAAAGCGTATCATGATATCTGTCTAGGCCGTCGCATGATCAAAGGCGGTCACTCGCGCGATGTATCAAATATGCGCGTCTAACCACGGAACTCTCAGTAACCGCGTAGGCCAACCTCGTAGGCGCGTGAGGTATTCCTCGCGTCGGTAGCTCTCCCGGCATCGTCTGGACTCGCGATCGCGTAGCCTGAACCGCGTGACCACAAGGGCGCAAACTAACACGGAACTCCGTAGTTCGCATGGATCCACGGACGCGTGAGGTATTCTCGAATCATGGTCCCGGACCGCTGAGTCTACCGCGTCGGAGGCGGCAACCTCGGAGACAAGTCAAGGTGAGTGGTACAATACCAACATGTGGTGAGAGTCAAACAACTTTAAAGCGCGATCGAGGAAAACCCCCTTTACACAAAACATCACAAGATACTAACACCGTAGCATCTAGCATGTTTACTTATCAAATCAACAAGAAAGTATTACAAGGCTATCACAAACCAACACAATCATGTTATACACACAAGGTACATTCTAATATATGATTAACAAGATCGGGTATCTATTCCCAAAGTACTTCATACATTATCTTTTAAAAGATCGTTACGTTTACAAAAGTCACACAATACGTAGTATATGAAAATAGAGTGATTATCTTTTGAAGTAAATCAAAACACTTACCTTTGTAAAATCAAGTAACAACATTATTTTCCAAGCGTCGAGTTTGCCTAATTTCAAATGTTCACGGTTCTTATTTTAGAAAGGTTTAGTAGTTCATAGTCTTATTCGTTTAAGAATATAATTCTCTTTTAAACCATCTGAGAAAACATAAGCCTTATATGTGAGTAGGATATTCTTGTTTATAACAATCTTATTCTGACCGTGATCTAGGAAATATCATTTTGTCTCATCTTAGCTTACATGCGGATGGAAGTTTCTCTTGGTTTTAATAATACTTAATCTGTCAAAATATTTCCTTTTATTAGCATTTGCGATGGTTTGTCGATACACATTACGATTTCGAAATCGATAAAACATTCTTAAGCCGTTATACCTAACTTCCCGTAAAGCTAGTATAACTCTTAAGTTTTCAAAAACCAGGAGTACTTCTTCTTTCAAAATGATTCAAAAAACTTTTGAAATACTTCAAGTTCTTTATTATTACATAACAGCCAGTTATAGTTCAAATCAGTTACCCTTTTAAAAACCACACGGATTTTCTTACCTACATAAAGTGTTATAACGACTTCCCGTAAAAGTTATAACACTTTATGTTTTAGACAATCAAATACATTTAACACGTATGCGTCTATCGTACTACATAGTTACACACATATCATGCTAGAAGAGATAGGAAGAGGTTCACGTACCTCGCGGCAGTATCGACTAATAGCAAAGCGCTCAAGTACTTCCAGTCGGCTACTCCTTAGCCAAGTAGATCGCGCCACACGCGATACTTCAACCTATAAGGCCCTGAGCGCTTATTAATATTTAGATCTCTTAGTAGAACATTACTGAGAAAATTCGTGCACCTCCCCACACATGGCGTAAATCTCCTCCTCTATCGGGTAGGCTACCAAGCGACGGGGGTTATACGTCTAATCGGGCGTGCACAATTCTACCTCACGAAAAGCTACACAAGTCTCATGTCTGATCACATGTAATTCTGATTCGGCCTCTTCTTTCGAAAAGGTTTCTTATTATTGAGCTTAAGTCGAAAGACATTGCGATAACAGCGTTCGATTCTATATATAGTACACTTCAACTATATAGTCTAAATATCATGTAATTTCCAATTACAATAGAGGACAAGATATTTACCTCGATAAGCCCGTAATTATCAGTATAAAGTCGATCTGGGCAGCGTTTAGCTCGACTCCATGCGCTCAACCGCTCCAAACTACCCAGAAGTTCTAACCAACTTCTACATACTACTCAACTAACCATGGAGATTTTTGTTATACCGTATTTCGGAGTATATGCGTGAGGAATACGTACAAAATCTAGCCTTAAAGTTTAGGCACAAGGCGTTTTTTTGGCCTGACTCACAAAGCGAATAGTTTTTCAGGCGAAAGCGTTTCCACGACTTTCGTAGGGTAAATTCCGGCTATGTCATTTCTAATTTTGCGGATTTTTCAGAGGCGAAACATTTTGGACCAGCGGGAGGCGACACTTGTCACCCTCGATTGATGGATGTGAGGCGTTCTTAGGGCCGAATTGAAGGTCTTATTTTGTCTTGGAGTTGGTAGGATATTTTGTGTGCAAGTTGGCCAAGGACACTTGCCCTAATCTTGACCTTACACTTGCCTTGCACTTGGCATAATCTTGGTCATTGGTTGGCCATCCCTTGACCTATAAATACCCCTCTTGTGATGAAGAGTTCTTCATCCACAAAAGCTTTCCAAGTCTAAAATCCTTCCCTCTCCTTTGATAGCCATTTCGTCCAAACACCTCCCCCCCCACTTTGAGTAAAGTTTGGTAGGGCCCCCTAACCTAATGAAATCTACCCCCCTCCCTTGGTAGAAAAGTTGCCTTCTAGTATTCTTATAATGCCCAAAATACCCTAGCCCAAATCCCTTAGTATTTAGTAGAAGTTGTGAAGAACTTCTAAGGTTTCCTTGGAGCTATCGGAGCGTACAACTTAGGAGCTAAGTCTTGCTCCGGATCGACTTTTATCTAGGATATTATTGGGCTTCACAGGGTAAATAATCCTAACCCTCTTTTGTATTAGAGAATACATCTGTAGTAGTATTAGAATAAGTATTAAATACTTAGAAGAATATTACAAAATAGAATTGAATTTATTATCACGATGAAGGGTTTAAAGAAGAATAATCAGCGTACTTACTTAGAATTTGTTTTCTGATGAACTTGAGTAGCTCACGGGTAGGGAAGTCTTGCCCGATTTTCCGTAGAATAAAGGACCCTCTGCTTAGAAGCGTTTCTGAGTAGTCTAGGCGTTGATAGGCGTGTCGACTATTATAGGTTGATTCTCTGCTGACATATTCAACTTGGCGGTGGTTTCGTAGAAGGTATGTGATTCTTCCTAAAGCATGATATTTTAAAATATATATATATATAGTACGGTAGACGTACATGTGTTAACTGAATAATAACTACGGCAATGTCTTTTGACTTAAGCCTGAATAATACTTACGGCAATGTCTTGCGACTTAAGCCTGAATAATAAGGATCTGAAAGCATTTCAAAGAATCTTGAATCATTTTTATGAAGAGAACTAATTGGTTTTAAAACAGAAGCTTAAGAGTTATACTAGCTTTATGGGAAGTTAGGTATAACTACTTAAGAATGATAAAAGGAACAGTTTACCTATGTGTTTATAACAGACTTATATTGATTTGTGAAAAGAATAATAAGATGGTTTGATAAGTAGACATGATATGATGCTATGTGTGTTAGTGTCTTGTAGCGTTTGTATAAGAGAGTATTCTTGTGCTTATGTTGTTTAACGATAATTTGTTATGTTAGTGTAATATCACTCGCCTCTTGACATATTCAGGGGTTAAGCGCCTCCGTCACGGGGTAGACTCGGTGATGCAGGACCGTGATTGAGAATACCTCATGCGGGTCGAGGGACCTATGCGGGCTACGGGAGTTCGAGTTAGTGATGCGGGGTTATACCTCATGCGGTCTATGTGGCCATGCGGACTACGAGTCGGGGCGATGCAGAGAGTAGCTACCCTCGATGCGGGGTTATATACCTATGCGGGCCTACGTGAGTGGCCTATGCGGACTACGAGTCGAGTTAGGCTTGCATGGTGATACTACGGGCAATTGGCCTGCTTGATCATTCGCGACCTAGAAAAGACACATTCAGTTTACCTATTGTTGCTCTTGTTTATGATGTAGCACTATGTGCGGTTACCTTAGTTGTTTCATACATATATGTAAACTGATTTTAAAATGATATGTTTTCATTTAAGTACTTACGATTTCACATACTTAGTACTGTTATGCGACCTCCTTGAAGCTGCGTTCATCTGCGGTAAGAGCAAGCAGTGCTAGATCCACATCCTTAGGATCTCTTTGCATTGGTGTCGGGAGCTCCATCTTATCGGAGGCTCTACTTTTGGTATGATCTCCTGTATTGTAGTTAGTTACATTCGGGGTATGGCGGGCCACTGTCCGCCATAGTTGTTACTTCGTAGAAGTGCGTAGTCTATTATGCAGTTGGGATATGCTTGCAAAAACTTGGGTTATATATATATGCCGAAAGACAAGCTTTTCATCAGATAAACTGTGTCTCATTTTACAACTGTTTCATGTCTTGTTTTATATTTCCGCTGATTTTCTCTGATGTATGACTGCTTGGGTGCCCGGGTAAGGTACCAGTCACGGGCCCCGGAATGGGTCGTGACAAAAGTGGTATTTCTACCAAGAGGGGGGGTATTTATACGAGACAACACCACAAGGGGAGGGTGTATACCCCTCGTCCTACCCCACTAGGGGGGGTACTCTCGGCCAAGGGGGAGAGCTCGACGCGAGGCCTCATGAAGGGGAGGGTGGGACGAAACCAACAAGGAGGGAGGGAAGATTTCAAGACTTGGAATTTGTAGAATGGATGAAGAAGTCTTCAAAGGGGGGGTATTTATAGGTAGCAAAGGCCAACCAATGGCCAAGATCGTGCCAAGTGCAAGGCAAGTGTAGGGCCATGATCATGCCAAGTGCACCTTATCCATCTACCACAAAAAAATATCCTACCTACTACTTGACAAAAACCCAACCATTTCGTCCCATGCTTTACCGCCCACTCCCACCAACTAGAGGGTGACAAGTGTCGCCCTCTTGTTGGTCCAAAATGTTTCGTCTCTCGGAAAAATCCGCAAAAATTAGAAATGACATGGCGAATTTTCCGCCCGAAGATTATGCAAGCGTTTAGTCAACGACTCAATGGGTGTTGTGCACAAAAATAATCGGCCAAGCCTACTTTAAAGCCCAAACTTTTCGTGCGTCCTTACGTACATACTGCAAATACGGGGTATAACATTCTCCTCCGAAACATTCGTTAGAATGTTCCTTAACCTCAAAAACAACCGCGCGCCGATATAGTCTTCACTACTATACTTACGAGAGCAGACTAGTGCCAGGGACTTGACGTCGAGGCGGCGAAGAATGCTTGGCGTCGGGACCACCCGCCGGTGTGGCCGTCGGTAGATCGGCCGGGAGTTGTGGTGCTACGGGAGCTTGTTTGATTGTGGCGGCGAGTCACTATCGCGGAAGCTGTCAGGCGAGCGATCTTGATGGTAAGTCGACTACGGGTTCTTTCGTAGGTCTTCATCCCAGCGACTACTCGCCCGGAGCGAGGTACTCGTGGACCCGGTCGCGGCGGTCGTGGCGCGAGTCTAATTCTAGCGGTCCTCGAACGCATTTATGCTGTAATCGGTAGAAGCGGGATCGGGAGGCCTCACGATGTAAATCCACGGGTACCTTATCGGTTCTGGGTTTGATGTGTATGCTTTGATTGATCGGGTTCTACTGCATCCTATATATCTCCCTTGTTGCTAGTAGGATAAGGATAGAGCACGAGTCCATGAACCACTTCGAGGTAGCTACGCGGTGGGTGATTCGGTGGTAGCTCGGCGGGTATATAGAGCTTGTCTGTGACCGTTCTGATCGTCGGACCTGGCGACTTGATAGAGTTGGAGATGATTGACCGGCGTGATCATGGGGATGGATTGGCTAGCTTTGCTACGCCAATGTAAGCTGAGAGAGAGAGTAATGCAGTTCCAGTTTCTGAGGCCGGTTGTTGAGTGGGAGGAGCGCGGTATCGTAGAGGGTAGGTTTATTTCCTACCTCGAGGCTAGGAAGATAGTGCGAAGGGTATATCTACCATCTCGTTCGGGTGTTTGATCACGAGTGCGGTGCAGTTTTGATCGATTCGGTAGTCGAGAGAGTTCCCGGGCGTGTTTCGGGCGACCTCCGGGTATCCTCACGAGAGGAGATTGAGTTTTGTATAGACATATTGCCAGACACTCGGCCTTCCATTCCGCCATACAGAATGGCACCTGCCGAGTTGAGAGAGTTGAAGGATCAGCTTAGGGATTTGCTGGAGAAGGGCTTCATCAGGCCTAGTGTTTCTCCAGGAGGCGCTTGGTATTGTTCGTGAAGAAGAAGGGCGGGGCCTGCGCGTGTGTTGATCTGACGGTGAACAAGGTGACCATTAAACGAATACCCTTCCCGGGATTGATGATTTGTTCGACCCGGTTAGAAGTGCGAGATGTTTCTCAAGATTGATCTGCGATCGGGCTATCATCAGTGCGAGTCGAGAGGTGGATGTCCCTAAATTTGCGTTCGGACGATACGGGCATTATGAGTTGGTCATGTCTTTTGGGTTGACGATGCTCGCGGTATTCATGGATTTGATGAGCCAAGTGTTCAAACCATTTTGGACGCGTTTGTGATAGTGTTCATTGATGATATCTTGGTTTATTCGCTCGAGAAGCGAGGAGCATGCGGATTATTTGAGGTATCTTGTCTTGAGTTCTCGGGACCAGTGATTATGCGCCAAGTTTTCCAAATGTGAGTTTTGGTTGACTTGTGGCTTTTCTTGGGCATATTGTGGGTGATGGCATTCAGTGGAATCTGGCCAAGATCGAAGCGATCGAGGACTTGGCCTGAACCTCTTACTCAGCGAGAGGTTCGCGATTTTACGGGCCTTGCGAGGATATTATCGGCGGTTCGTGGAAGTTTGCTTATCTACGCACCATTGGCTAGGTGACTCGGAGCGGCCAAGTTTGATGGTGATGCTTGTGGCGGGGTTTCGATTCTTTGAAAGAGGCGGCAGCGCCCCGTTCTTACTCTTCCGGAGGTCGAGCGGTTATGTTGTGTATTGCGTCGTCGGGCATCGGGTTGGGATGTGTGTTGATCTGGCGGGGCAAGGTTATAGCGTATGCGTCCGACGGTGAAGAAACACGAGAGGAACTACCCGCGCGATTTGGAGTTAGCGGCGGTGATTCACGCCTTGAAGATCAGGCACTATTTGTATGGGGTTCGTGTGGATATTTATCTGAGACCACGAGAGCCTCGAGTATATCTTCGGCGGAGGAGTGAACTTACGGCGAGAGGCGGTGGTTAGAGTTGCTTAAGGATTACGATGTCGATATCTTTGTACCACGGGAAAGGCCAATGTTGTGGCGGATGCTCTTAGTCGTAGGTCGATGAGAGCCTATCGGATGTGCGGTAGAAAAGAGAGACATGGTTCGTGATTTGCATCGATTAGCGAGCCTTGGTGTCCGTTTGATTGATTACGATAGCGGTGGGGTTCGAGTTCGTGAGTTCTTTGAGTCTTCCATCGTCGAGGAGGTGAAGAGCGGCGATTCGAGATCGATTTTGACACGTTATCGTGTCTGACTCTTACGTGAGGCAAGGTCCTTTTGAGTAGCACGATGGGGTGCTAAGGTTTGAAGCGAGTTGTGTGTTCGGATGTTTGAGACTTGGCGGAGTTCTTGGGAAGCACGGTAGCGGCGTTACTCTATCCGTCGAAGTCGACCAAGATGTACCACGACCTTAGATCGTGTATTGGTGGGATGGCTTGAAGAGGGGCGTTGCGAGTTCGTAGCTCGGTGCGTGTTGTCGGTGGTGAAGGTAGAGCACGAGAGGCACGGTGGTTTGTTGCGACGATTGAGATCGGGCACGGAAGTGGGAGGTAATCAACATGGATTTTATCACGGGATTACCTCGCGCTTTCGGAGGAGACATGATTCTATATGGGTTATAAATCGGCGGTGTGAAATCAGCCACTTTCTTCCGTCGGGGCGACTTTTAGTGAGATTATGCGGACTTTACATCAGAGATCGTCGGTGCATGGAGTCCTATTCGATCATATCGAGACAGAGCCCGGTTCTGGCTAACTTACGGAGAGTCTTTCGAGAAGGTTTAGGGGCCTTGGTGAGCACAATCTGCATTCCATCCGCAGGCGGACGGGCGAGCGAGCGCACTATCGGACTCTTGAGGATATCTTTGCGAGCTGTGTTATCGGCTTTCGAGGGTATTTGGGAGATCGTTTGCCTCTAGTTGAGTTTGCGTACAATAATAGCTACCACTCCAGTATTGAGATGGCGCCTTATGAGGCCTTGTATGGGAGGAAGTGCGGTCGCCTATAGGTTGGTTCGATGTGGGCGAGTGCGATTAGTAGGACGGTTTGGTGCGTGAGCGATGGATAAGGTGAAGCTTATCGGGGAGAGGTTCTTGGCGGCTCGAGTCGGCGAAGTCATATGCGAGATCATCGTCGTCGGCATGGAGTTCGAGTTCATGATTGGGTTTTCCTAAAGGTGTCGCCCATGAAGGGTGTGATGAGATCGGGAAGAAGAAGCTTCGGCCAAGGTACATTGGGCGTTTGGATTGTCGCGAGGTAGGCAAGGTTGCCTATGAGTTGGATCTGCCGTCCGACACGGGCGATGCATCCGGTTTTCACGTATCTATCTTTGAGAGATGTATCGGGGATCCGTCTAAGTACACCGATTGGCGATGTCGGGTGGCCAGGGGTTATCGTATGAGAGATTCCCATAGCGATGTCGATGCGTCGAGTTAAGCGTCTGCGGACGAAGGGCGTGGCCGTCAAAGTCTTGTGGCGAGCAGGCTCGGGAGGAGATGGCGTGGGAAGGCGAGGAGGACATGAGGCGAAGTATCCTCACTATTCCCACGCCTCGGGTAATTCACTTTCCTACTTGTAAGTTTTCATTATCGTTTATGCCTAAGTGTTGTTTTGTGGTCGTGTGTGGCATTTGCAAAGCTATTTAAGTTATGAAGAATCTTATCGTTAAGCGTCTTGGGAAGGAACATTCGGAATGAATGTTTCTAAGGAGGGAGAATGTTATACCCGTATTTCAGTATGTGCGTGGGGAATACGTCTGAAAGTCTAGCCTTAAAGTTTAGGCACAAGGCGTTTTTGGGCCTGACTCACAAAGCGAATAGTTTTCCGGCGAAGCGTTTCCACGACTTTCGTAGGGTAAATTCGACTATGTCATTTCTAATTTTGCGGATTTTTGAGAGGCGAAACATTTTGGACCAGCGGGAGGCGACACTTGTCACCCTCGATTGATGGATGTGAGGCGTTCTTAGGGTGAATTGAAGGTCTTATTTTGTCTTGGAGTTGGTAGGATATTTTGTGTGCAAGTTGGCCAGGACACTTGCCCTAATCTTGACCTTACACTTGCCTTGCACTTGGCGTAATCTTGGCGTTGGTTGGCGTCCTTGACCTATAAATACCCTCTTGTGATGAAGAGTTCTTCGTCCACAAAGCTTTCAAGTCTAAAATCCTTCCTCTCCTTTGATAGCCATTTCGTCCAAACACCTCCCACCCTTTGAGTAAAGTTTGGCGAGGGCCCACTGCTGGCGAAATCTACCCCCTCCTTGTAGAAAAGTTGTCTTAGTATTGTTATAATGCCCAAAATACCTAGCCCAAATCCCTTAGTACTTAGTAGAAGTTGTGAAGAACTTCTAAGGTTTCATGGAGCTATCGGGCGTCTGACTTAGGAGCTAAGTCTTGCTCGGATCGACTTTTATCTAGGATATTATTGGGCTTCAGGGTAAATAATCCTAACCCTCTTTTGTATTAGAGAATACATCTTGTAGTAGTATTAGAATAAGTATTAAATACTTAGAAGAATATTACAAAATAGAATTGGTGTTATCACGATGAAGGATTTAAAGAAGAATAATCAAAGCTGTACTTACTTAGAATTTGTTTTCCTGATGAACTTGAGTAGCTCGCGGGTAGGAAGTCTGCTTAGATTTTAGTAGAATAAAGGACCCTGCTTGGGCATTTCTGAGTAGTCTAGGCGTTGATAGGCGTGTCGACTATTATAGGTTGATTCTCTGCGCGACATATTGACTTGGCGGTGGTTTCGAGAAGGTATGTGATTCTTCCTAAAGCATGATATTTTAAAATATATATGTAGTACGGTAGGCGTACATGTGTTAAGCTGAATAATAACTCTGGCAATGTCTTTTGAATTAAGCTGAATAATACTTACGGCAATGTCTTGCGACTTAAGCTTTGAATAATAAGGATCGAAAGCATTTCAAAGAATCTTGAATCATTTTAACGAAGAGAACTAATTGGTTTTAAAGCGAAGCTTAAGAGTTATACTAGCTTTATGGGAAGTTAGGTATAACCACTTAAGAATGATAAAAGGAACAGTTTACCTATGTGTTTATATGGACTTATATTGATTTGTGAAAAGAATAATAAGATGGTTTGATAAGTAGACATGATATGATGCTATGTGTGTTAGTGTCTTTATAGCGTTTGTATAAGAGAGTATTCTTGTTGTGCTTATGTTGTTTTAACGATAATTTGTTATGTTAGTGTAATATCACTCACCTCTTGACATATTACAGGGGTTAAGCTGCCTCCGTCTGCGGGGTAGACTTCGGTGATGCAGGACCATGATTCGAGAATACCTCATGCGGGTCCAGGGGACCTATGCGGATCTACGGGAGTTCCAGGTTAGTGATGCGGGGTTATACCTCATGCGGTCTATGTGGCCATGCGGACTACGAGTCCAGGACGATGTCGAGGAGTATCTACCCTCGATGCGGGGTTATATACCCTATGCGGGCCTACGTGAGTGGCCTATGCGGACTACGAGAGTCCAGGATTAGGCTTGCATGGTGATACTACGGGCAATTGGCCTGCCCGATCATTCGCGACCTAGAAAAGACTATTACTGATTTACCTATTGTTGCTCTTGTTTATGATGTAGCACTATGTGCGGTTACCTTGGTTGTTTCATACATATATGTAAACTGATTTTAAAATGATATGTTTTCATTTAAGTACTTACAGTTTCACATACTTAGTACACATTATCTTGACCTCCTTGAGCTGCGTTCATCTGCGCGAGTAAGGGCAAGCAGTGCTAGATCCACGTCCTTAGGATCTCTTTGCATTGGTGTCGGGGCTCCATCTTATAGGAGGCTCTACTTTTGGTATGATCTCCTGTATTGTAGTTAGTTAAATACATTCGGGGTATGGCGGGCCACTGTCCGCCATAGTTGTTACTTCCTTAGAGGTTTGTAGTCTATTATGCGGTTGGGATGTAGCGCAAAAACTTGGGTTATATATATATGCGAAAGACAAGCTTTTCATCAGATAAAGCGTGTCTCATTTACATGTTTAATGTCTTGTTTTATATTTCGATTTTCTACGATGTATGGTTGCAGGTGCGGGTAAGGTACCGATCCACGGGCCAGGCAGTCGTGACAAAAGTGGTATTTCTACCAGAGGGTATTTATACGAGACAACACCATGAGGAGGGTGTATACCCCTCGTCTACCCAGCTAGGGGTACTCGGCGAGGGGAAGAGCTCACACTGAGGCCTCACAAAGGGGAGGTGGGGCCGAAACCAAGGAGGGAGGAAGATTTCAAGACTTGGAATTTGTAGAATGGATGAAGAAGTCTTGAAAGGGGGTATTTATAGGTAGCAAAGGCCAACCAATGGCGAGATCGTGCCAAGTGCAAGGCACGTGTAGGGCCATGATCATGCCCAGTGCACCTTATCCATCTACCACAAAAAATATCCTACCTACTACTTGACAAAAACCCAACCATTTCGTCCCATGCTTTACACTCCCACCAACTAGAGGGTGACAAGTGTCGCCCTCTTGTTGATCAAAATGTTCGTCTCTCGGAAAAATCCATAAAAATTAGAAATGACATAGCGGAATTTTCCCTTATGAAGTTATGCAAAGCGTTTAGTCAACGACTCAATGGGTGTTGTGCACAAAATAATCGGCCAAGCCTACTTTAAAGCCCAAACTTTTCTCGTGCGTCCTTACGTACATACTGCAAATACGGGGTATAACATTCTCCTCGCCAGAAACATTCGTCCGAATGTTCTTCTAACCTCAAAACAACGTAGCGCGATATAGTCTTCACTACTATACTTACGAGCGATCTGCCACACGTAGCCACGAAACACGCGCAAATACCTCCGTCAAGTCCACGAGAAACACCTCTAATATTACCACAAACACCTCTCTAGGGTCTAAAATATACTTCCCGCACCTTCTCCTTACAAAAGAAATGATCACGTCTATGCTCGCCATACATGCTCGCTTCTCGCTTTACTCGTCGTGATACCACTTTTGTCACTTTGCGCGAGGTTCTAGTGTCACTCGGCGACCGAACAAATGATGCCGGGCTGCGTCGATCCACGAGGTTGTCGTACACTCGAACTCTTACCACATTTAAATCTGCTTGATTTCCAAAACTGGGGTTACTATCTCTAACGTGGTCATCATTAGCGGGAACACTCTGGATGGATCTCGATACTTTCCGATCATAACAATACGAAAGGCCGGACGTCTTGCCTCTAAGTCGGACGGCAAATGCTATCATATAGGCAGCTTTGGCCTATCCGCCATGAACTCAAAGGCCCAAAGTAACTCGGGCTAAGTTTCCTCTGTTTTCCAAAGCTCATGCACCCTATCAGGGGTGGTACCTTGAAGACCGACCGTCAGCTTTGAACTCTAGCGTCGTCGTAGATAATCATACGATTTCTGGTGCCAAAAACCTCTTCTAGATAAGCCTACTTTATCCACGATCTGTTGGAACAAGCTGAACATTATCTGAACCTTGCCAACATCAAACCAATCGGCCAAGCGACTTACATACGCCTGCAGCGTCATAAGCGACATCAGAATCTGAAATGGTAGTTACTAAAACACTCCCTCAGCGGAGACAACAATCCTTACGACTACCACGAAATCTACGGCGGGGCGAATGCGGTCTGAGACTACTTTGAGTTCACAATCACGCTGGTAAAACTTCGAGAAAAAGCGGTAGTAACACGGGCTCATTTATGCGTCATAAGGTAAAGGTAGGCACCGTGCGACCTTACAACCTTTACGATATAACGCCTGCATGACATACCACAGAGTACGGTTTGGACTAAAAGATAAGGCGGTGACCTCGTGGCCCGGCTTTGATTGAAGCGTCCACGAACTTCGTCATTTGGTTAACTAAACTTGGGCCTAACACCCTCGTAACCCTAACACAAGCGGGACCACCTGGCCCGGCCCCACCACCATACGGGCGCGGGTTGACGCAGCGTGGCCTCGGCCCGGCCGACAGCGCGAGACACTAGCTCACGACAGGAAAACTCTCACTAATCGCGTTCACGAAAACCTGGCGGTCTTCTTAGCTCAACTACCCTCTTTCATTCTACACTACTCGGGGACTTATCCACAAACATAGCTTACGTGCACTATGCACTCAAACAAGTCAAACATAAAATACTTCTTTACTCGAGATGGCCTTTCCTCTAAGGTCTCTACGTATAAAGCTCTAAGGCTCGCACCTTCTATCCCCAAATCTTACTTGGTTAACTAACCAGATTTCTAATTACAATTTACACAATGCTATCGAATATAACACTTAAGGTATACTACTTTATCACACATACTAATCACTAGAGGGTTAAAGATCTATCTGTATTTTGCTTGCTCCCTTAGTCGTTCTAATCAAACACCCCCGTGAGCGCATTGCTAAGGAGGTGACGAACTACCGATCCTAAAGGTGAGTCCTCTTACTAGGACACCCGTTCGACCACATGGCCACGGCGGCGCGGTATCTGAGCACCAACAAAAGGCGGCGTTCCGGGATGGCGTGCGTCTGCTATGAACAACGGGAAAAAGCGAATCGGTGTTTGGAACTACGTATATTTGTGAGCGGAAGCTCTGGGCTCGACCAACTCTGCGTACCGAGCGTCCACGAAACACGTGGAGGACCTTTCTGCGGTGGATGTGCGTAATCTAATCTTTGGTGAGGTGACTCGACTCGAAAGTTGCCAAAGGACGCTACATCTGGCCTGCCTGCGTCGCCCGTTAACGCGTCGATCTACGTTTCTTGGCACGCGCGCGCGTACCACGAGGCCATGCTCGAGCCTAGCGAAGAATTACTCTCGCCTGACCCTTTCTAAGATATTCGTCAAGACTCGCGGTACATGGTATACTCTCGTAGCCAAATCCATGTAGCTAATGTGAGGTTGTCTCTTGCAATCTATATTCTGTTTAGGTCGTGGGCGAAGGTTCAAATGTCATGGCGCGGTATGGAGCTGCTGCCGCCGTGCTAAACTCTTTGAAGTGGTGGCGTAGCATAACTCCCGACGAAGCACTAACTTTCGGTGATGGTTGGGCTGTGCCCTCGTAACCCTCTGCTACTCGCGGCTCCTCGGCTGCCTTGCGCCTCACGGGCGGGTTGCCTCTACGCGGAGGCATAGCGGTGAGGGAAAGAAATCGTGAGAGGGTCGACTTACAACTGACTCTAAGGCACGATCTGAGTGAGAAGAATGAAACCAATCCTAAATATCCTATAGCCTCACGATTATTGGTGTGGTGCGCGACAGATAATCGAGACTCTTGGATCTGATGCGTAGACACTTTCCAGGATTAAGCGCTCACGATACCACTTTTGTCACGACCGAACCGGGCGTGGTAGTGCTACAGGCACCCTAGTGACCTAACATCAGTGTCAGTGAACGTAAGGCGATAACATGAAATAACGAAGTATGAAACAATAGTGCGAAAAAACTTGCCTTACGGCATATATATATAAATCAATTTAAAGCCAGACGATTACGTCCCATTACAACTACGCCTGGCGATACTACGGACCTAAGAATGATCGACAACGATGGCGGGGCGGGGCCGCCGTACCACGAATGTAAATACCTGCAACGACGGACTATACGGCTTGATAAGCCTCGGAGAAGCGGGCTTCCATCTGTTGACGTGACCCTAGGCGAGGATCAACAACGGTGTACCTTTACTGCGGCATGAGCGGCCCGAAGGAGGTCGATTACAATTACCAAGTATGTGGCGAAAATCGTAAATGAAATCATAATAGTCTATAAAGCGGGAGACATGTATGATAGCAAACTACGATTCCTGATAAATGGCGATCGTGTCAATTCGAGGACTCGCGCCCTCAAAGTCATCACTCAAATGTAACTATGGGTCTCACGCCCATAACATCAATCATGCGTGGAATACCTTCCTCATTGCCGTGATTTATGATATAAAGCACGAAATACATGAACACGGGTCCCACGTGTCCTAATAAAGCGATCAGGGTAATGCGAAGGCATAGCAGGCTACTAACACCCGTAGTACTAACGGTCATAAAGCGTATCATGATATCTGTTTAGGCCGTCGCATGATCAAAGGCGGTCACTCGCGCGATATCAAATATGCGTCTAGCCACGGAACTCTCAGTAGCTCGCATAGGCCAACCTCGTAGGCGCGTGAGGTATTCCTCGCGTCGGTAGCTACTCCGGCGTCGTCACGGACTCGCGATCCGCGTAGCCCGCAAACCGCGCGTGACCACGAGGGCATAAACTAACTGGAACTCCGTAGTTCCGCGTGGATCCACGGACGCGCGAGGTATTCTCGAATCATTGTCCCGGACACTTTGAGTCTACCGCGTCGGAGGCGGCAACCTCGGGAGATAAGTCAAGGTGAGTGGTACAATACCAACATAACGGTGAGAGTCAAACAACTTTAAAGCGCGATCGAGGAAAACCCGGCTACGCAAAACATCACGAATACTAACACGTAGCATCCTAGCATGTTTACTTATCAAATCAACAAGAAAGTATTACAAGGCTATCACAAACCAACACAATCATGTTATACACACAAGGTACATTCTAATATATGATTAACAAGATCGGGTATCTATTCCCAAAGTACTTACATACATTATCTTTTAAAAGATCGTTACGTTTACAAAAGTCACACAATACGTAGTATATGAAAATAGAGTGATTATCTTTTGAAGTAAATCAAAACACTTACCTTTGTAAAATCAAGTAACAACATTATTTTCCAAGCGTCGAGTTTGCCTAATTTCAAATGTTCACGGTTCTTTTTTTTAGAAAGGTTTCGTAGTTCATAGTCTTATTCATTTAAGAATATAATTCTCTTTTAAACCATCTGAGAAAACATAAGCCTTATATGTGAGTAGGATATTCTTGTTTATAACAATCTTATTCTGACCATGATCTAGGAAATATCATTTTGTCTAAATCTTAGCCATGCGGATGGAAGTTTCTGGTTTTAATAATACTTAATCTGTCAAAATATTTCCTTTTATTAGCATTGCGATGGTTTGTCGATACACATTCGATTTCGAAATCGGTAAAACATTCTTAAGCGTTATACTAACTTCCCGTAAAGCTAGTATAACTCTTAAGTTTTCAAAAACCAGTATTACTTCTTCTTTCAAAATGATTCAAAAATCTTTTGAAATACTTCAATTCTTTATTATTACATAACTTGACCGGTTATAGTTCAAATCGATTACCACTTTTAAAAACCACAAGTATTTTCTTACCTCGTAAATTTGTTATAACAACTTCCCATAAAGTCGTTATAACACTTTATGTTTTAGACAATCAAATACATTTAACACGTATGCGTCTATCGTACTACATAGTTACACCGTATCATGCTAGAAGAGATAGGAAGAGGTTCACATACCTCGCGGCAGTATCGACTAATAGCAAAGCGCTCAAGTACTTCCAGTCGGCTACTCCTTAAGCCAAGTAGATCGCGCCACGCGCGATCTTCAGCCTATAAGGCCACAGCGCTTATTAATATTTAGATCTCTTGTAGAACATTCTGAGAAAATTCGTGACCTCCCCACATGGCGTAAATCTCCTCTATCGAGTAGGCTACCAAGCCAGGGGGTTATCGTCTAATCGGGCGTGCACAATTCTACCTCGCAGAAAAGCTACACAAGTCTCTCATGTCTGATCTATGTAATTCTGATTCGGCCTCTTCTTTTCGAAAAGGTTTCTTATTATTGGGCTTAAGTCCAAAGACATTGCCGATAACAACGTTCGATTCTATATATAGTATACTTCAACTATATAGTCTAACAATCATGTAATTTCCAATTACAATAGAGGACAAGATATTTACCTCGATAAGCCCATAATTATCCAAGTATAAAGTCGATCACGGCAGCGTTTAGCTCGACTCCGTGCGCTCCAACCGCTCCAAACTACCCTTAGAAGTTCTAACCAACTTCTACATACTACTCAACTAACCATGGAGATTTTCCTTAGGGTTTCGGTTTGGTGGTAGCGGGAAGTATAATAGTATTACGGGGCTTTTAGTATGGTATAACCTTAGAATACGACAAGGTATACGGCTAAGGTAATTTGGGCATTATATGATACTTTTGAGAGTATTTCTACCAGAGGGTATTTATACGAGACAACACCACGAGGGGGTGTATACCCTCGGCCTACCAGCTAGGGGGTACTCGACGAGGGGAGGGGAAGAGCTCTCGACGCGAGGCCTCGCAAAGGGGAGGGTGGGGCGAAACCAACAAGGAGGAGGGAAGATTTCAAGACTTGGAATTTGTAGAATGGATGAAGAAGTCTTCAAAGGGGTATTTATAGGTCTAGCAAAGGCCAACCGATGGCCAAGATCATGCCAAGTGCAAGGCAAGTGTAGGTCCATGATCATGCCAACTGCACCTTATCCATCTACCACAAAAAAAGATCCTACATACTACGTCACAAAAACCCAACAATTTCGTCCCATGCTTCGCCTCCCGCCAACTAGAGGGTGACAAGTGTCGCCTCTTGTTGATCCAAAATGTTCGTCTCTCGGAAAAATCCATAAAATTAGAAATGACATAGCGGAATTTTCCTTAGAAGTTATGCAAAACGTTTCGTCGAAAAACGACTCCAACCGGGTGTTGTGCACAAAAATAATCGGCCAAGCCTACTTTAAAGCCCAAACTTTTTTACGTACGTCCTTACGTACATACTCTGGAAATACGGGGTATAACATATGTGAACCTCTTCCTATCTTTTCTAGCATGATTGTTGTGAACTATGTAGTACGGTAGACGTACATGTGCTAAGTGATTTGGTTTGTTTAATACATAGGGTGTTATAATAGCTTTATGGGAAGTTAGTTATAACGACTTTATGTAGGTAAAAGAATGGTTTATTGATTGTAGAAGTTAAGAGACTTGATCTTCAAAGATAAGAGACTTGACTTATAAACGACTTGATTTTAAAAGTTAAGAGACTTGATCTTGAAAGATAAGAGACTTGACTTATAACGACTTGTTTTCGGAAAAAGAGAAGTAACTTGATTTTAAGTATAGGTTACTTGTTTTGAAAAGAGTACATTATTGGGTTTTAAAAGAATACTTGTTGTTGTTTTAAAAGAAAAGAGACTTGTGGAATTGAAGAGTTTTTGGTTTAGAACATAAAGTGTTATAACAGCTTTATGGGAAGTTAGTTATAACGACTTTATGAAAACAAAGGAATTGTTTTATCATTGGTTTTAAAATGGTAACTTGACTGTAAAAGGAGAAGCGTTTTGGTCTAAAAGGAAGGCATGTTATTGTCTTAATATGTTTTAAAAAGGAAAGTCTGGAAGTTGTTTTAATTAAAATGTTAGTCACCTTATTTATATACTACGGGTATCGTGTGACTTTTGTGAAAGTAACGTATCTTTTAAAGAGTTAATGTATGAAGTACTTTGGGAATAAAAACCCGAACTTGTTTAACATAAAGTAGAAAGTATCTTGTGTGAATAACTTGATTGTGTTGTTTTGTGATAGCCTTGTAATACTTTCTTGTTGGTTTGATAAGTAAACATGTTAGGATGCTACGTGTGTTAGTATCTTGTGATGTTTGTGTAAAGGGGTTTTCCCTCGATCGCGCTTATGTTGTTTAACTATCAGTCGTTATGTTGGTATTGTACCACTCACCTTGACATGATCCCGGAGGTTAAGGCGCCTCCGTGCGGGGGTAATACTCGAGGCGATCTGTGTGACTATGATTCGAGGATACCTCATGCGGGTCGAGGACCTATGCGGGCTACGAGTTCAGGTTAGTGTGCGGCCTATATGGTCATGCGGTCTATGTGGCCATGCGGTGCGAGTCGGCGGATCTTGGGAGTAGCTACCCTCGTGCGGGGACTACCTGCATGCGGGCCATTGGGTGGCTATGCGGAGTGCGGGAAGTTCGAGGGCTGAAGCGCGCACATTAGATCTGCGAGCGAGTGGCGGCTTTGATCATGTAATGATGCAAACGGATCTCGTAATCTGATTTATGACCTTGTTTATGCGTGGGTGCTAGTAGTCGGCTATGCCTTACGTACTTACCGTCACGGTTTTATTATAAACAGGTGGGACACGGTGTTCATGTGTATTCCTTGGTGTTTTGATATCATAGGCTGGCGATGAGGAAGGTATTCCACGGGCATGATTGATGTTGTGGGCATGAGACCCGTTGTTATACTTGAGTAAGCGACTTTGAGGCGTGAGTCACGACTTGACATATTTGTTTATATATTATGGGTGTAGTTTGGTTATCATACATGTCTCACGCTTTATATAGACTATTATGATTTCATTTCTGTATTTTCTGATTTCACATACTTGGTACTGTTATCTGACCTCGCTCGAGGCTGCGTTCATCTGCGGTGAAATGCATCGGTTGTGGATCGCGCTCTTAGGAGCACGATTCGACTTTTGGGAAGCTCCGTTTCTTGGAGGCTTATCTTGAGTATAGTCCTGTCGATGTAGTTACTTGTACATTGGGGTATGGCGGGCCACTGTCCGTCATAATTATAATTTACATTCTTAGAGTGCAGCAATCTTTGTGTGGCGGGGTTTGTAAAAGGATTTAAGCATTGAGTTGATATATATATGTATATATTGTTATACCGTATTTCAGTATGTATGCGTAGGCGTGCGTATATAAATTTGAGCCTTAAGATTAGGCAAGGTTGAAATTTGGGCACAAGTGCCAAAATGAGTCGTTTTTAAATGAAGCGTTTTACTAAACTGCGAAGGAAAATTCCGGCTATGTCATTTATAATTTTGCGGATTTTCAGAGGCGAAACATTTTGGACCAGCGGGAGGGTGACATGTGTCACCTCGCATTGGATGAGTGGGGCGACAAAGGGGCCGAATTGGGCCACTTTAGTTGGTAGGATATTTTGTGCAAGTTGTTGTGGTAGATGGATAAGGTGCACTTGGCTTAAATCTAGCCTACACTTGCCTTACACTTGGATAAATCTTGGCCATTGGTTGGCCTTTGCTTGACTTATAAATACCCCTAGTTGAAGACTTTCTTCATCCAAACTTGGCGATCTTTCTAAGTCTAACACTTCTCCCTCCTCTTGAGTTAGTCACTCCCTCCCCTTTGTTGAGGCCTTTTAGTAGAGAAATACTCTCCTTTGTGGTGTCTAGCCAGTGGGGTACCCACACTAGCCTAGTTGTTTCGTATAATACCCCTTTGTGGTATAGAAATACTCTCAGTATTGTTGGAATGCCCAAATACTTTAGCCCAAATACCTTGTAGTACTTTCCAAAGTTACCTCTGTCGTAGAGTCAGGAAATACTATTATACTTCCTTTAGCCACTAAGCGAAACCCTAAGGAAATCTTAGTTGATAGTTGAAGTATTTGAGTAGAAGTTGGTTAGAACTTCTAAGGGTTGGTTGGAGGCGGGTTGGGCGCCGGAGTAGGAGCTAAACCTTGCTCGGGATCGACATTTATACTTGGATAATTTTGGGCTTATCGAGGTAAACACTCTTCACATATTGTAATTGGAAATTACATGTGTAGGAATATATATTTGAAGTATACTATATATAGAAATGAACTTAATTGTGCGTGATGTCTTTTGACTTAAGCTGAATTTAAAGAAGAGAAGCTGTAATTACATAGGGTATTCTGATGACTTGTGTAGCATTTACGTGAAGTAGAATTGTACGTCAGGTTAGGCGTGTAAACCCCACTGGTTGGCTTGGTAGCCCTCGATAGAGGAGATTCTGTTGCGGGGGAGGTTTGCCGATTTTACGTAGAATGTACTACATTGAGATCTAGATGTTAATAGGCGCCTTGTGGCCTCTAGGTTGAAGTACTACGTGTGGCGTGAGTCTACTTGGCTTAAGGTGTGGCCAAGCGGTTTGAGGTACTTGGGCGTTTTGCTATTAGTCGATAATCGTCACGAGGTATGTGAACCTCTTCCTATCTTTTCTAGCATGATATGTGTATAACTATGTAGTATGGTAGGCGTCATGTGTTAAAGGTATTTGATTGGTTTAAAACATAAAGTGTTATAACGGCTTTATGGGAAGTTAGTTATAACGACTTTATGTAGGTAAGAAAATGCTTTGTGGTTTTAAAAGGTAGATTTGACTTATAAGTGACTTGATGTGTGATAATAAAGAACTTGAAGTATTTCATTAAGAAACCCTTTTGAAAGAAGAGTAATACTTGATTTTGAAAACATAAGAGTTATACTAGCTTTATAGGAAGTTAGGTATAACGTCTTAAAAGAGATAAAGAGAATGGTTTCTTGATTTTTAGAAGTTAAGAGACTTGATCTTAAAGATAAGAGACTTGACTTAAATGTATTAATATGAATTTTGTGTGAAACCTCGTTCGTGAGTAATGAGTACTTGGTTTTAAAGGAATAATGTTTCTTGATTTGAAATCGGAATGAGTATCGACAAACCACGGCAGCGTTAATAAAGGAAAATGTAATGAATAATGAAGTATTATTAAAACCAGTAGAAACCTCCATCTGCATAGAAACTAAGAAGAGACAAAATGATATTACATTTCCTAGATCATGGGTGCTTAATAAGATTGATTATGAATAAGAATAACCTACACTCATATAAGGCATATGTTACTCAAATGTTTTAAAAGAGATTAAGACATTGAACTATGAAACTTTTCTAAAATAAAGAGCCTTGAGTAATTGAAATTAGGCAAACTGGAACCTTAGGGAAAAAAATGTGGTTAAAAAGGGAAGTGTTTTGGTTTACCTAAAAATGTGAGTCACTCTATTTTATACTACGGGTATCGGGTGACTTTTATAAAAGGAATGGATCTCTTTAAAAAAGGAATTTAACGTACGTAGTACTTTAGGGTTAACACCCGGATTTTGACTTAAAATGAAAGTACTTTGAGTTGTGTGTATGCCTATGCTTGTTGTTGTGTAACTTGCCTATGCTTGTTGTTGTGTAACTTGCCTATGCTTGTTGTTGTGTAACTTGCCTATGCTTGTTGTTGTGTAACTTGCCTATGCTTGTTGTTGGGTAACTTACCTATGCTTATTGAGATAGTCTTTGTTGTGCAAGAATTGTGTTTCTATTCTCTGGCGTCTCGATGGAGGGCGGTTGACTTATTGAGAACTTACTTGGGCGTCTGGCGTGTGGAAGATTCCGCAGTGCGCTTCCATTATTATTATTACATGGGCGTGTCTGCAGATGATGTGGACATGTGACCGTTATGGTTATTTATGGCGAAGTATCGTGACTTACGGTTGTGATCGGGTGCGTAGCCTGTTTACTTGCCCCCGTCAGCTACGTGACGTAGGTGGATCTGGTATAGGTTATTGCACCTGCCACGTGTCAGCTTCGCGGCGAAGTATCGTGACTTACGGTTGTGATCGGGTGCCTGGCCGATTTGCCCCGTCGGTCACGTGGCGCAGTGGATCTGGTGGAGGCTAGTGTACTTGCCGCGTGTCGACAGCGAGTCGGTATTTGGATGGAGCCGTGACTTACGGTTGTGATGCGGGCGTGGCGATTCACTTGCCGTCGGCTCACGTGGCGCGGTGGAGCTGGTGAAGGCTATTGCACTTGCCGCGTGTCGGCCGTGATATGGTTGTCTGATATTATTGGTATGGTCGGATCGGTAGTTATACTTGCCATACGGTTTTATTGACAGAGTAGGACACGGTGTTCCACATATCTCCTTCCGTTGTTATATCATGGCTGCCGTGGTGAGGAAGAATCCGGACGCAGTGATGATTTGGAGCGTGAGTCCACGACTTGATATATTTGTTTATATGTGGTGTCTTGTAGTTTGGTTATCATACATGTCTCTGCTTTATATAGGCTATGATTTCATTCTGATATTTCTGATTTCACATACTTAGTACTGTTATCTTGACCTCCTTGAAGTGCGTTCATCTTGCATAGTAAGTCGTCGGTGTCGATCCATTTTAGGATCACCTTTCGGCGTATTAGGAAGCTCCGTTCCTTGGAGGCTTATCTTTGGTATGTTACCAGGCTGTTGGTCCTTGTTCATTCGGGGTATGGCGGGGCCTGTCCGTCATAGTTGTTGTATAAATCTTAAGTGCAGCCTTGTTGTGGCGGGGTTGTAAGGATTATAGCTGTTCAAAAGGTCGTTATATATATAAATCTTTGAAAGCGGCGTTTTGGTTGGCCTATTTTCTTTCATCTTGATTTATATCTATTTATATGTTTAAGTTTTCATTTCATGGTTTTCTCGATGTTGTATCACTAGGGTGCGGGGTAAGGCACGATCCGGGCGAGGTTGGTCGTGACAAAAGTGGTATCGAGCTTGATTAGTCCTCGAAAAGTGTCTGAGGCCGTGTACAGTAGAGTCTTGATTATCGATGTGTTGTGAACCACATCTATAATCGAGGAGGCTGCGAGGCGTTTAGGATTAGTTTCCATTTCTTCTCGTTACGAGATCGTGCCTTAGAGGCGTGTGATAAGTTGGATCCTCGGCGTATTCGTTTTTACGATTATGCCTCGCGCCAAGCAACCGGGCGAGAAGGGCAAAGCGTGAAGGATCTGCGAGTAAAGCGTGGCGATCTATAGAGACCACGATGCTGAGCCTCGATCCGCGATGCAGGTAGAGAGATGGGTTACAGAGTGAGCGATTATTGGCGGGGTTGTGGCGAGATATGAGATAGGCGGGCCAGCGATTCGATGCACGATGGTTCACTTGAATCGAGATAGTTTGAGGCTACGGGATTTTACGAGATGTAACGCTTGAGTTTTATGGTTCGAGGCACGAGGATGATCGCGAGTTCATCCGGCGATTCTGACGGATCATGAGTGATCGAGGCATCGGAGGCCGAGTCGGTGGTCTTAAGTTCGCATCGGTGCGTGATCATGATTGGTAGTTTGGTCGTGGGAGCTGTCGGGGAGAGAATGCACTTCCGGCTTTATGGGGCGAGTTCTCGGAGGCATTTCTTGCACACTTCTTACCTCGCGGATGAGAGGGCTCGGGCGATTTTTGGTGTTGCGGCGAAGCAGGCGTCACGGTCGGGAGTCTGATGTGAGTTCGACTCGTGGCGTCGTCCCGCGTTAGTAGCTTGTATGGAGGATCGAGTGCCGATATATTCTGAGGCTCGATGATTACCTAGCGAGGAAGTTGTTGGTGTAGCCCTTGTAGGGCATGGACATTACCGCGTGCGAGCTTATGCACTTGGATGCGAGGGCGGAGAATCGGCGGAATGGCCGAGATCAGCGAAGAGGCGAGCAGCGAGGTCGCTTTGATGACTTTCGAGGCGGACGCCTCGGCCAGACTAGTTATGTACCTCGCCCGATCTGAGTGGTCCTCCACGGCGCCGGGACGCCGGGATATTCGAGGCAGTCGGGGCTCCCGGGTTTCATATTTTGGAGGAAGCGAGTGCTTTCGTAGGATAGAGCCACGCGTATCTCGGTGTGACCATTGTGGTAAAGCCCATGGGAATGTCGTCTTGGTTTGGGAGATTGCTATACTTGCGGCCAGCGAGGCCGTTTTGTGGAAATTGTCAGGCGGGTAGCCTGGACTACTAGGCGATTCTGGGTTCTTCACCTTCCATAGCTAGGCGGGATGTTCATACGCCGCGAGCCACGGTAGAGTCGCGGTGGAAGTTCCCGATTTTAGCGGTCCTCTGAGCACCTATTTTTCGGTATATCCTTAACCCTGCAGAGTTTTGTATGTATTGATGTTGTGATGATGTGTTTAGTGTTATGTTCAGATAGCTTTGTGCTAAAATGTGATTTAGAAGCACAGTTAGTAAAGGGTAAGCTGAGGGTGAAAATGATGAACCTTAGAATATTACAGTTGAGACCTTAGATGTAAGGTGGTCTTGAGTACAAGATTTTTGCGGGTGATCCTTGTCGAGAATGTAAGTGTGCGTGGAGTAATTGTGGGAAATTCACGGGTGGTGTAAAATGGAAGTGGTAGCTTTCATGGCTGTATAGGTAAGATTGTTCGGATCGAGAACAAGAAGCTTGATGCGTTAAGTGGGTCGGGTTGGGGCCGTGTTGCGGGCCAACCAGCGGCTGTTCGAGGTGGGGTCAGCTCTGGGTGGTCTGCCGGTGGTAGGGTCACGAGGGTGCTAGGCAGTTTAGATGACCATCGTATGAGTTCGTGGATATGTTAGGCCCAGTGGATCGTGAAGGTAGGGAATGGCCTTAAGGAAGATTGAGGCTAGTAAGATGACCAAGTTGGAGGTTGTGACTCCAAAGTTTTGGACAACGAGCGTTGTGGAAGTGTGAGTGCGTGTACTAGAAGAGTTCAAGTGTTCGAGAAGGGCCACGAGTAAGGAAGGAAGAGAGCGTGTGTTATTTTGTGGCGGTGTGGCATTGGCAAGCTTAAGAAGAACTTCATCGTTATCAGTCTTGAGAAGGAACATTCGGGACGAATGTTTATAAGGAGGAGAATGTTATACCGTATTTCGGAGTATGCGTAAGGCGTGCGTATATAAATTTGAGCCTTAAGATTAGGAAAGGTTGAAATTTGGGCGCAGTGCCAAAAGATCGTTTTTCGGCGAAGCGTTTTACTAAACTTGCGAAGGGAAAATTAGGCTATGTCATTTATAATTTTGCGGATTTTTAGAGGCGAAACATTTTGGACCAGCGGGAGGGTGACATGTGTCACCCTCATTGGATGAGAATGGGGCGGCAAAGGGGCCGAATGGGCCACTTTAGTTGGTAGGATATTTTGTGCAAGTTGTTGTGGTAGATGGATAAGGTGCACTTGGCTTAAATCTAGCCCTACGCCTTACACTTGGATAAATCTTGGCCATTGGTTGACCTTTGCTTGACCTATAAATACCCCTAGTTGAAGACTTTCTTCATCAAACTTGAGCGATCTTTCTAAGTCTCACACTTCTCCCTCCCTCTTGGGTTCGTCAGCCACTCCTCCCTTTGTTGAGGCCTTTTGGCCAGAGAAATACCTCACTTTGTGGTGTCTGGCAGTAGGGTACCACTAGCCTAGTTGTTTCGTATAATACCCCGCTTTGTGGTATAGAAATACTCTCAGTATTGTTGGAATGCCCAAATACTTTAGCCCAAATACCTTGTAGTACTTTCCAAAGTTACCTCTATCGTAGAGTCAGGAAATACTATTATACTTCCTTTAGCCACTAAGCGAAACCCTAAGGAAATCTTCATTGATAGTTGAAGTATTTGAGTAGAAGTTGGTTAGAACTTCTAAGGGTTGGTTGGAGGCGGGTTGGGCGCCGGAGTAGGAGCTAAACCTTGCTCGGGATCGACATTTATACTTGGATAATTTTGGGCTTATCGAGGTAAACACTCTTGACCTTATTGTAATTGGAAATTACATGTGTAGGAATATATAGTTGAAGTATACTATATATAGAAGCCCGAACTTAATTGTGCGGCAATGTCTTTTGACTTAAGCTGAATTTAAAGAAGAAAAGTATTTGTAATTACATGGGGTATTCTGATGGGCTTATGTAGCATTTACGTGAAGTAGAATTGTACGTCAGGTTAGGCGTGTAACCCCCTCTGGTTGGCTTAGTGGCGGCCTCGATAGAGGAGGAGATTTCTGTTTATTGCGGGGAGAGTCTTTGCGAATTTTACGTAGAATGTACTACATTGAGATCTAGATGTTAATAGGCGCCTTGTGGCCTCTATAGGTTGAAGTACTACGTGTGGCGTGGTCTACTTGGCTTAAGGTGTGGCAAGCGGTTTGAAGTACTTGGGCGTTTCTTTATTAGTCGATAATCGTCACGAGGTATGTGAACCTCTTCTATCTTTTCTAGCATGATATGTGTATAACTATGTTACGGTAGGCGCGTACGTGTTAAAGGTATTTGATTGGTTTTAAAACATAAAGTGTTATAACGGCTTTATGGGAAGTTAGTTATAACGACTTTATGTAGGTAAAAAATGCTTTGTGGTTTTAAAAGGTAGCGATTTGACTTATAAGCGACTTGATGTGTGATAATAAAGAACTTGAAGTATTTCGTTAAGAAACCCTTTTTGAAAGAAGAGTAATACTTGATTTTGAAAACATAAGAGTTATACTAGCTTTATAGGAAGTTAGGTATAACGTCTTAAAAGAGATAAAGAGAATGGTTTCTTGATTTTTAGAAGTTAAGAGACTTGATCTTAAAAGATAAGAGACTTGACTTAAATGTATTAATATGAATTTTGTGTGAAACCTCGTTCGTGAGTAATGAGTACTTGGTTTTAAAAGGAATAATGTTTCTTGATTTGGAAATCGAATGAGTATCGACAAACCACGGCGTTAATAAAGGAAAATGTAATGAATAATGAAGTATTATTAAAACCAGTAGAAACCTCCATCTTAGAAACTAAGAGGAGACAAAATGATATTACATTTCTAGATCATGGTGCTTAATAAGATTGATTATGAATAAGAATAACCTACACTCATATAAGGCATATGTTACTCAAATGTTTTAAAAGAGATTAAGACATTGAACTATGAAACTTTTCTAAAATAAAGAGCCTTGAGTAATTGAAATTAGGCAAACTGGAACCTTACGGAAAAAAATGTGGTTAAAAAGGGAAGTGTTTTGGTTTACCTAAAAATGTGAGTCACTCTATTTTATACTACGGGTATCGGGTGACTTTTATAAAAGGAATGGATCTCTTTAAAAAAGGAATTTAACGTACGTAGTACTTTAAGTTAACACGATTTTGACTTAAAATGAAAGTACTTTGAGTTGTGTGTAACTTGCCTATGCTTGTTGTTGTGTAACTTGCCTATGCTTGTTGTTGTGTAACTTACTATGCTTGTTGTTGGGTAACTTACCTATGCTTATTGAGATAGTCTTTGTTGTGCTGAATTGTGTTTCTATTCTAGCGCGTCTCTCGATGGGTAGGTTGACTTGTTGAGAACTTACTTGGGCGTCTGGCGATGTGGAAGATTCCAGTGCATGCCCATTATTATTATTACATGGGCGTGTCTGGCGATGATGTGGACATGTGACCATTATAGTTATTTATGGCGAGTATCGTGACTTACGGTTGTGATGGTGCGTGGCTGTTTACTTGCCCCGTCGACTCACGTGGCGGTGGATCTGGTATAGGTTATTGCACCGCCGCGTGCCGGCGGCGATATCGTGACTTCACGGTTGTGATCGGTGCTGGCGATTCGGCGCCGTCGATCACGTGGCGTAGGTGGATCTGTGGAGGCTAGTGTACTTGCCGCGTGTCGGCCGCGAGTCGGTATTTGGATGGAGCCGTGACTTACGGTTGTGATGCAGGCGTGGCGATTCACTTGCCCGTCGTCATTCGTGGCGCGGTGGGGCGGTGGAGGCTATTGCGCGCTGCGTGTCGACCGTGATATGGTTATGCGATATTATTAGTGCGGTCGGATCGGGTAGTTATACTTGCCATCGGTTTTATTGACACGTAGGACACAGTGTTCGCATATACTCTTGCTTTGTTATATCATAAATGCGGTGAGGAATGAATCGCGGGCACAGTGATGATTTGGAGGCGTGAGTCCACGACTTGATATATTTGTTTATATGGTGTCTTGTAGTTTGTTATCATACATGTCTCGCTTTATATAGTGCTATGATTTCATTCTGATATTTCTGATTTCACATACTTGGTACTGTTATCTTGACCTCCTTGGAAGTTGCGTTAAATCTGCAGTAGAAGTCATTTATCGTCGATCCAGCTTAGGATCACGCTTTGTTGAAAGCTCGTTCCTTGGAGGCTTATCTTTGGTATGTTACCACAGGCTTTGTTGGTCCTTGTTCATTCGAGGTATGGCGGGGCCTGTCGTCATAGTTGTTGTATAAATCTTAGAAGTGCATGCTTTGTTGTAGGCGGTTGTAAGATTATGCTGATTCAAAGGTCGTTATATATATAAATGGTGAAAGCGGCCGTTTTGGTTGGCCTATTTTCTTTCATCTTGATTTATATCTATTTATATGTTTAAGTTTTCATTTCATTGGTTTTTCTACGATGTTGTATCATTATGGTGCAGGTAAGGCACGATCAGGCTTGAGTTGGTCGTGACATATATTGAGAAGGTGGCCAGTTTTGGTTGCTTTGGTTTATGCTTTATGACTTGTCTCATGTTTTAGTTTTTATTCCATTGATTTTCTACGATGTTGTATCACTAGGTGCGGGGTAAGGCACGATCGAACTACGGTTCGGGTTGTGACCGGCGATTTGTTATGATCTTACTTGGGCGTCTGGCGGTGTGGAGGATTCCGCAGTGCGCTCGCATTGATAGTGTTATTCCATGGACTAGCTATCCATGGGTTTTCTTGGTCGGCCTTGGTATCGGTGGTTGGCTTCGTGCCGTCACGTGGTGATCGGCCTTAGTGCACAGTAGTTAGCCAGCGCACTCGTTCGGTTTAGTGGCGAAGTCTCGTGATCGTCTTTGGTATCGGTAGTTAGCCCTCGTGCTTGCCGGTCGACTCGTGACCGTCTTTGGTATCACGGTAGTTGGCTTCGTACTTGCCGTATCGACCGTGGCGAAGTCTCGTGATATGGCCTTAGTATCGGTAGTTAGCCTCGTACTTGCGGTCGACTCATGACACGGCTTTGAGTATCTGTAGTTGGCTTCGTACTTGCCGATGTCGAACCGTGGTTTGGTTGTATAGTATTATTAGTCACGGCTTTGGTATCGGTAGTTGGCTTCGTACTTGCCCGTCGATTGATGATCACGGCTTTGGTATACAGTAGTTAGCCGTACTTGCCCTTACGGTTTTATGACTCGGGTGGGACTTGGTGTTTATGTGTACTCCTTGGTGTTATTATATCATAGGCTAGCGGTGAGAAGGTATTCCACGGGCATGATTGATGTTGAGGGCGTGAGACCCATAGTTATATTTGAGTGATGACTTTGAGGGCGTGAGTCCCTGACTTACGTGATTGCTTATTTATTATGGACTGTAGTTTGGTTATCATACATGTCTCCTGCTTTATATAGACTACTATTGTCACGACCCGTTCGGAACTGTATTGAGTGCCTTACCGGGCACCTAGTGATCTGACATCGAGAAAAACGGCGAAATAAGCGTTAATCATTCAAATAGACATGGATCAAGATAAAAGAAAATAGGCCAACCGAAGCGGTTGCCTTTGAGCATATATATATAGACATTTGAGCGATTACAATCCTTACAACCCTGCGCTTGGTGCTCTGGACCTAAGATTTATACAACAACTATGGCGGGGCGGGCCGCGCCGTACCACAATGTACAAGAACCTACGGACTCGAGGTAACATGCAAAGATAAGCCTCAAGGAGCGGAGCTTCGAGGCGAAATGTGATCCTGGCGGGGATCGGCGGTCGATGTACCTCTACTGCGGCATGAGCGGCCCCGAATAGTCGATGGCGGTACAGTATGTGGCGTAAAAATCACGTAAATGAAATCATATTTGTCTATATAAGCGGAGACATGTTTGATAACCAAACTACGATTCATAACATAAGCGATCATGTCAGTCGGGTCTCGCGCCCCGAGTCATCGTCGTGCGTGGAACTCGCTTCCTCACCGTGATCTAGGTACAATACGGTGAGCGTCGTGTATTAGCGAATGTAGCGTTACGCAATGTCTTTTGACTTAAGCTGAATAATAAAGAGTCTTAAAGTATTTCAAAGAATTAAGGAACCTTTTGAAAGAAGAGTAATACTTGGTTTTGAAAACATAAAGAGTTATACTAGCTTTATGGGAGGTTAGGTATAACGTCTTAAGAGAGATAAAAAGAATGGTTTCTTGATTTTTAGAAGTTAAGAGACTTGTCTGAAAGATAAGAGACTTGACTTAATTGTTTTGATATGAAGTTTGTTAACAATGTGAAACCTCGTTCGTGAGTAATGAGTGCGTGGTTTTAAAAGGAATAATGTTTTCTTGATTTGAAAATCGAATGTGTATCGACAAACCACTTCTGGCGTTAATAAAGGAAAATGTATTGAATAATGAAGTATTATTAAGACCGGTAGAAACCTCCATCTGCATAGAAGCTAAGATGAGACAAAATGATATTACATTTTCTAGATCATGGTGCTTAATAAGATTGATTATGAACAAGAATAACCTACTACTTATGGCATATGTTACTCAATTGTTTTAAAGAGATTAAGACATTGAACTAGGAAACTTTTCTAAAAGAGACTTGCGTAATTGAAATTAGGCAAGCTGGAACTTTAGGAAAAGAAAGGGCATTATGTTGTCTTAAAATGGTTTAAAACATAAAGTGTTATAACAAGTTTTATGGGAAGTTGGTTATAACGACTTTATGAAAACAAAAGAAGGGCTTTATCATTGGTTTTAATGTAGTAGCTGGACTTTAAAAGAGAAGTGTTTTGGTCTAAAAAGAAGGCATGGTATTGCCTTAATTGGTTTTGAGAAGGAAAGTATGGAAGTTGTTTTGGGTTTACTTAAAGATGTAAGTCACTCTATTTTTATACTACAGGTATCGGGTGACTTTTATAAAAGGAATGGATCTCTTTAAAAGGAATTTAACGTACGTAGTACTTTAGGGTTAAAACCCGGGCTTTGGCATAAAATGAAAGTACTTTGAGTTGTGTATAACTTGCCTATGCTTGTTGTTGTGAAACTTGCCTATGCTTGTTGTTGTGAAACTTGCCTATGCTTGTTGTTGTGAAACTTGCCTATGCTTGTTGTTGTGAAACTTGTCTATGCTTGTTGTGATAGCCTTTGTTGTGCAAGAATTGTGTTTCTATACTCTGGCGTCTCGATGGAGGGTCGGTTGACTTGTTGAGAACTTACTTGGGCGTCGGCGTGTGGAGAAATTCCGCAGATGCGTTCACGGTGATAGTGTTACTTTGCTAAATCACTTTGGACATCGACACGATCGTGGCGCGCGGGTATCTTCCATTTTGATTGCCGCCTTGTTGTTTCCTTTTGGACATAATGACACGATCGTAAGCGCTGCGGGTATGCTTCCATTTGGAATCTTTGTTTTATTGTTCCCACTTTGGACATCGACCGCGATCGTAAGCGCGGGTATCTTCCATTTGGAATGTTGTCTTAGTGTTTCCCTTTGGACATATTGACACGATCGTGGCGCGGGTATGCTCCATTTGGATTCTTTGTCTTGTTGTTATCATATCATAGGCTTGGCGGTGAGAAGAATTCCAGACACAGTGATGATTTGGAGCGTGAGTCACGACTTGATATATTTGTTTATATGTTGTATCTTGTAGTTTGGTTATCATACATGTCTCTGCTTTATATGTTTGCTATGATTTCATTTCTGATATTTCTGATTTCACATACTTGGTACTGTTATCTTGACCTCCTTTGAAGTGCGTTCATCTGCAAGTAGAAGTACATCGGTGTCGATCCGCGTTTAGGATCTCATTTGGCGTATTGGGAAGCTCGTTCCTTCGGAGGCTTATCTTTGGTATGTTACCACAGTGCAGCAGGTTCGTACATTCGGGGTATGGCGGGCCACTGTCGTCATAGTTGTTATAAAAATCTTAAGTGCATAACCTTTGTTGTGGCGGGGTTGTAAGGATTATGGCTGTTCAAGCGTCTTTATATATATATGTTGAAAGGCAGTTTGGGTTGGCCTATTTTATTCATCATGATCCGTATCTATTTTGCATGTTTAAGTTTTTATTTCCATTGGTTTTCTCGATGTTGTATCACTAGGGTGCGGGTAAGGCACGATCCGGGCCGGGCGAGTCGTGACACCAATCCGATGGTGTGCCAAGGCTGCGGTGCCACTCTATAAGCGATCTCTGTCCAATGGCCACGGCGGCGCGGTGAAACAAGCACGATAAAAACGACATTCCGGGATGGCGTGCGCCACATCGTCTGCATTGAGGGACATGAATCCTGCTGGCTAGAACTAACGTATACTGTGAACGGAAGCCTGGAGCTCGACCGGCTCGAATACCCGAGCGTCACGAAGGCGCGGAGGACCACTGCATCTTGGCGGAGGTACATAACTAACTTTCTTCTTGGCGGTCGCCTCGAAAGTTACCAAAGGACCTGCTGTCACGGCCTGCCTGCGATCTCGGTCGTTCATCGACCTCTCAGTGCCTCATCGTCTGGTGCGCGAGCTTGCATGCGGGCAATGTCCATGCGGTGAAGAGCTACACCGTAAAGCCTCTGCCAAGTAATCATCTAGCCGGTGGCGTGGCGGTGTACTCTGTCCTCCATGTCGGCTACTCTGGCGGGGACATCACAAGGCTAAAGAGTCGAACTCCACATTGTACTCTCTAACCGTCCGCCCGCCCTGTCTCAACGTCATAAATTTGTCGGCCCGAGCCCTCCTCATCTGTGGAGGCAAGAAGTGTGCAAAACATGCCTTTGAGAACTCGTCCCATATAGCTGGAAGTGCATCCTCTCTGTAACGACCCGTTCCGGGGCCCGTTACTGGTGCCTTACCCCGGGCACCCTAGCGATACATACATCAGAGAAAAATCAGCGGAACATAAAACATGAGTCATTATACAAGAGATATAATAAATAAACAGGCCCAAAGCGGTTGCCTTGGTATATACATAAAACACGAGCAGTTTAATCCTTTTACAACCACCGCAGCGGGACTACAGACCTCAAGATATCTGATGACTATGGGGGCGGGGCCCGCCACACCACGAATGTACAGAACCTCTGACTCGGGAACACTACCAAAGATAAGCCTCGGGAGAAAGCGGAGCTTAATCTGTTGGCTGTGATCTATGGCGAGGATCACGGCCGATGTACCTCTACTGCGGCATGAGCGGCCCGAGAGTCGATCTGTGAGTACCAAGTATGTGTATGCAATCTTTGTAAATGAAATCATACTAGTCTATATAAAGCGGGAGACATGTATGATAACAAACTGATTCGCAACATAAGCGATCATCACTCGATATAACTATGGGTCGTACCCCGCATCAATCGAGTTCGCATTATGGCGCGTGCCGGAATCTTGCATCGGTGTAGACATGTCCATGATGCGGCAATAATACCAATGTCGCCCGTGCCCGGAGTGCACGCCGGTGTAGACATGTCCGTGTGACCTCAACAATGAGCGGCAATCGAAATGGAAGCATGCGTGCGCTACGCATCGTGTCGGTATGTCGAAGAAACAATAAGACAACTTTCCAAATGGGCGCATACGTGCGCTACGCGCGTGTCGATATGTCGAAAGGAAATCCTGGCGATAATCGAAATGGAAACATACGTGCGCTACGCGTCGTGTCGATATATCAAGCGATTAACCACAGACCTTAACCAAAATGGAAGCATGCGATGCGCTACGCATCGTGTCGGTATGTCAAAGTGATTAACAACAATAATACTATCAGCGAGGCGTGCGGTGGAATTTCTCGTCGCTGTAGCGCGTCAGTAAGTTCTCAACAAGTCAGCGACCCTCGTTGAGAGGCGGTAACACGAGAAATACAGCGCTTTGCACGACAAAGGTTATCATGATAAGCATAGCCAAGCTTAGCGACAACAAGCGTAGGCAAGTTTCGCTGACAACACAAAGTACTTTCATTTTATACCAAAGTCGGGTTTTAACCCCAGTACTACATCGTAAGTTCTTTTAAAAGAGATCCATTTCTTTTATAAAAGTCACGATACGTAGTATTAGAATGACCAACCACCTTCCTTTTCAAAACCAAGTAACAACATTCTTTTCCTAAGTTCGGTTTGCCTAATTTGAATTACTCGAAACACCGTTTCAAATGGTTTCATAGTTCCCAAACTTAATCACTTGATTCCTTTTTAGAACAATTAAGTAACATATGTCATATATGTGAGTAGTTTATTCTTGTTTATAACGATCTTATTACAATGACCGTGATCTAGAAAATGTAATATCATTTTGTCTTATCTTAGCTTATGCGGATGGAGGTTTCTCTTGGTTTAATACAACACGTCATTATTCAATACATTTTCCTTTATTAGCAGCTGCGGTGGTGCAGCCGATGCGTTACGATTCGAAATCGATAAAACATCATCCGCTTTAAAAACCAGTACTCATTACTGCGAATGAGGTTTCACACAAACATCAGCATTAAAACAAATAAGTTAAGTCTCTTATCTTATAAGATCGAGTCTCTTAACTTCAACATGATAAACCATTTTCACTTACATAAGGTCGTTATAACTAACTTCCCGTAAAGCTATTATAACACACATGTTTTAAACCAACAAATCACTTAGCACGTATCGTCTACCGTACTACATAGTTCACAACAATCATGCTAGAAAAGATAGGAAGAGGTTCACGTACCTCGCGACGATTTATCGACGATAAGCAAAATGCTCCAAGTACTACAACGCACTAGCCACTTTCCGCTCATAAGGTAGAATCGCTACTCTTAGTACTTTCACTATAAAGGTCTGGCGTCTATTAACCCCAAAACACAAGTTTTCTATCTTTACATAGAAAATTAGGCCACTCCCCATGTGGCGTAAATCTCCTCTCTATCGGTAGGCTACGAAGCCAACCGGGGGTATATCGTCTAACGGACGTGTAAAATTCTACTCGATAATACTACACAAGTCTCTTTGTCTGATCTATGTAAATCTGATTCGATTCGATTCTTTATTCTTGGGCTTAAGTCAAAAGACATTGCGAATACTAAGTAGTTCATTATATAGTATACTTGACTATATACTCTAACAAACATGTAATTTCCAATTCTGATAGAGGACAGATAATTACCTCGATAAGCCCAAAATTATCAGAGTTTAATGTAAGCTCACGAGCAAGGTTTAGCTCATTTCAGTGCGCTCGAACCACTCGAAACAACCTTAGAAGTTCTAACCAGCCTGCTCAAATCTTGACCAAGTATGAAGATTTCCTTAGGGTTTCGGTTTGAGACTAAAGAGGACAAAGGTAGTATTTAGGACTCTCGTAAAGAGGTATCTTTGGAATACTACAAGGTACAAGGCTAAGGTATTTTGGGCATTATAACAATACTAGGGAGTATTTCTATACCTGACAAGGGGTATTATCTGAAAACAACTAGGCTAGGGGTACCCAGTGGACCTCGCGAGGGGAGGAGACCTGCGCGAGGCCACTTTCGAGGGAGAGGAGCTCTTGGGCGAGAGTCGACAAGAGGAGGAGGGATTGAAGACTTGGAAACATTTGTGGATGAATGAAGTCTTCACAAAGGGGGTATTTATAGCAAACCCGAATGCCAACCAATGGCCAAGATCGAGCCATGTGCAAGGCAAGTGTAAGGCGAGATCAAGCCAAGTGCACCTAGACCTACTCGCCAAAACCCTGCAAATATCTACACAAATATCAAGCCCGACTTGCCTCGATTCGGCCAGTGCGACTGTCTTCGTTGTGAGGTGACGCATATCACCCTCGTTAGTCGAATGTTTCGTCTCTCGGAAAAATCCATAAAAATACAAAGCGACATAGCGAATTTTCCGCCCGAAATTCTGTAAGCGTTTACGTCAACGACTCGGCCGGGTGTTGTGTACAAATGTAAAATCGGCGAGGGTGCCACGTGGGGTGACACGTGTCGCCCCTTCGCCGAATATTTCGTCTTAGAAAATATCAATTTCTGAAATCTCAAAAACAAAGCGGGCCAGCAGCGTAAATTTCTCGTGGGCCCAGCGTGACCATTCGAAAATAAAATCTCAAAATTCTAATATAATCTATGAAGTCCAAATACCGTCGGGAATCAATTCCCGTTAACGAACCTTTTTCTTCACAAATAGCAGGAAACTTTTAGTGAAAACTCGCATCTTTCTTTCTTTCAAAATTTTACTGCGTACTGCGTCGTGCGTCGTCCTCACATACATACTGCAACTCGGGGTATAACATTCTCCTCGCTTAGAAACATGCGTCGAATGTTCCTTCTCAATCGAATAACGATAAAGTTCCTCTAACGAGTTGCGATGCCACGGCGAGCGCGAAATAACCTGCGTTATCTTCCTCCTTACTCGTCGTGCCGCTTCTCGAACACTTGAACTCTCCCGGTCGTACCATACTTGGTCATTACTTCCGTTCGAAAATCTGCGGGTCACTACCTCGAACTTGGTCATCTTACTAACCTCGAACTTCCTTAAGGCCGTTCCGGCCTTCTGAACGGCTTACGGTCGAGCGCGTCCACGAACTCATCGATGATCATACAAACTTGGGCCTAGCATCCTCGTGACCCTACCACTGGCGGGACCACCCGAGCTGACCCCACCCCAAGCGGGTTCTGGGTTGACCGCATAAATGGTCCTCGGCCCGACCACTGCGCCGAACTCTTGTCTCCGTCCGGAACAATCTTACTAATTCCGTCATGAAAGCTACCACTTCCGTCTCACACTACCGGACTTATCACACAAATAAATCCCACGTATACTCTACTGCGATAAAAGTCAAACATAAAGCGAATCTTTAATCTCGAGGCGACCTTACCACAAGGTCTCGATCGTGACATAGTCTAAGGTTCATACTTACCATTGCCCCATCGTAACCTCCCGACTAAACATGTTTTCAAACTCGCGATATCATGATATTATCAGTACATAGCACACGATAATGAGATCATCATAACAAGCGTACCAAAACTCTAGAGGTTAAGGATATGCAGAAGCTACTGCTTCACTTTAATCATAGGCACATACTGTGCGTGCATATGGTAGAAGGTGATGAACGACCCACAGATCTGAAGGTGAGTCGTAACATCCGCTTCCTTAGTCGGACGGTTCCTGCCAAAATGGCCTGTCGCATGCAAAACAAACTCCCAATCTAGTACGACACTCTCCAAAATGGAGTCTACGCGATAGTCCTTGAGGTAGGGGTGGCTTGGTGGTTAACACCCGCTCTGCGAAAATCCGAACCGCCGGGCCACGACGCTGCTCACGAAGGCGGTGGAGGACCACTGCATGCGGTGGGGGTATATAACCTTTCTTCTTTGGCGGTCGCCTCGAAAGCCGCGAAGGACCTGTAGTCACGGCCTCCTGGCGATCCGGTCGTTAAGTCGACCCTCGGTGCCTCGCGTCCAGTGCGTGAGCTGCGTGCGGGCAATGTCCATGCGGTGAAGAAACACCCGCCAAGATCGACCATATAATCATCAAGCGGTGATGTAGCGATGCACCACATCCTCATGCTCTGCAACTAAGCGCGAGGACATATCGAGCGAAAGAATCGAACTTCGACATTGTACTCACTGACGGTCGCCTCTGCATCTCGATAACAAAAATCGCCGGCCGTGCCCTCCTCATCTGCGGAGGCGAAGTGCGTGAGAAAGCCGAAAACTCATCATCTTGCTTTGGAGTGCATGCTCTCCCGGAAGCTCGTGAATCAAACGATCGGCTGCGGTATCGCGCGGCCGTCACGAACCAAAGGTCCTGATTCGGTTTACGAAGCCTTGATCACCGCGTGATCGTGTAGCTGCCGGATGAACTCCTGCGGATCATCTCGAGCCTCGACCCGTAAAACTCTGGCGGGCTACAACTCGGAAAGTCGTAGCCTCAAACTATCTGCTCGGGGTGAACGGCTGGTGCTCTTTGGGCCCAGGCTGGGCTGCTGCGTCGGCTATCCTCATGTCGGCCACGACCACGGCGTGGCGGGCCATCTCGCGTAACCCGTCTCTGCACTTGGTGTGGGGTGGAGGCTCAGTCTGCGGTCTCGGCGGCCATTCTTTGCGGCTACAACCTCTCTTTGAAATTTGGCGGCGTCCGCAAAACCCGCCGTCAAAGCCTGACCTCAGTCTTTATGCGGGCTGCGCCTCGTACTCCTCTGTATCTCACTAGCGACACCCTCTGCCTTTCCTCCCAGGCTCTGGTTGCCTTGCGGAGGCATAGCGGTAAAAGCGAGATCGTCGGAGGGTCGACTTACAACTCTGACTCAAGCACGATCTCGGAATGAGAAGAATGAAACCAATCCTAAATGTCCTATAGCCTGCGATTATAGATGTGGTGCCTGCACGCGATAATCGAGACTCTACTAGACGCGGTGCATAGGCACTTTCAGAGATTAAGCGCTCGATACCACTTTTGTAACGACCGTTCGGGGCCGTTCTGGTGCCTTACCGGGCACCCTAGCGATACATCGTCGAGAGAAAAATCAGCGGAACATAAAACATGAGTCATTATACAAGAGATATAATAAATAAGCGAGCCAACCAAAGCGGTTGCCTTGGTATATCATAAAACACGAGCAGTTTAATCCTTTACAACCACCTTACAGCGGGACTACGGACCTCTAAGATATCTGATGACTATGGCGGGGCGGGGCCGCCACGCCACAGAATGTACAGAACCTCTGACTCGAGAACGCTGCAAAGATAAGCCTCGGAGAAAGCGGAGCTTGAAATCTGTTGGCTTGTGATCACATGGCGAGGATCCACGGCCGATGTACCTCTACTGCGGCGTGAGCGCGGCCCGAGAGTCGATCTGCAATTGCAGTATGTGGCTATGCAATCGTAAATGAAATCATACTAGTCTATATAAAGCGGAGACATGTATGATAACCAAACTACGATTCGCGACATAAAGCGATCATCACTCCAATATAACTATGGGTCGTACCCGCAACATCAATCGAGTTCGCATTATGGCGCGTGCCGGAATCTTGCATCGGTGTAGACATGTCCATGATGCGACAATAATACCAATGTCCCTGGCCCGTACCGGAGTCTGCGCCGGTGTAGGCGTGTCCATGTGACCTCAACAACAAGACGGCAATCCAAATGGAAGCATACGATGCGCTACGCGCATCGTGTCGGTATGTCGAGAAACAATAAGACAACTTTCCAAATGGGCGCATACGTGCGCTACGCATCGTGTCGATATGTCGAAAAGGAAATCCTGGCGATAATCGAAATGAAACATGCGTGCGCTACGCGTCGTGCCGATATATCAGCGATTAACCACAAGACCTTAACCAAAATGGAAGCATGCGATGCGCTACGCGCATCGTGTCGGTATGTCCAAGTGATTAACAACAATAATACTATCAGCGAGAGCGTGCGTGGAATTTCTCGTCGCTGTAGCGCGTCGAGTAAGTTCTCGACAAGTCAACGAGCCCTCCGTGAGAGGCGGTAACGCGAAATACAGCGCTTTGCACAACAAAGGTTATCACAATAAGCATAGCCAAGCTTAGCGACAACAAGCGTAGGCAAGTTTCACTGACAACACAAAGTACTTTCATTTTATACCAAAGTCGGGTTTTAACCCCAAAGTACTACATCGTAAGTTCTTTTAAAGAGATCCATTTCTTTTATAAAAGTCACGATACGTAGTATTAGAATGACCAACCCGCCATTTTCAAAACCAAGTAACACATTCTTTTCCTAAGTTCGGTTTGCCTAGTTTGATTACTCAAACCTGCGTTTTCAAATGGTTTCATAGTTCCCAAACTTAATCACTTGATTCCTTTTTAGAACAATTAAGTAACATATGCCATATATGTGAGTAGTTTATTCTTGTTTATAACGATCTTATTACTGACCATGATCTAGAAAATGTAATATCATTTTGTCTTATCTTAACTTATGCGGATGGAGGTTTCTCTTGGTTTTAATACAACACGTCATTATTCAATACATTTTCCTTTATTAGCTGCGGTGGTGCAGCCGATACACATTACGATTCGAAATCGATAAAACATCATCCTTTAAAAACCAAGTACTCATTACTCACGAATGAGGTTTCACACAAACATCCACATTAAAACAAATAAGTTAAGTCTCTTATCTTATAAGATCAAGTCTCTTAACTTCTAACGTGATAAACCATTTTCACTTACATAAGGTCGTTATAACTAACTTCCGTAAAGCTATTATAACACACATGTTTTAAACCAACCAAATCACTTATGCGTATGCGTCTACAGTACTACATAGTTCTGACAATCATGCTAGAAAAGATAGGAAGAGGTTCGCATACCTCGCGACGATTTATCGACAATAAGCAAAATGCTCCAAGTACTACAACGCACTGGCCCTTTCCCTCCTCGAGTAGAATCGCTACTCTTAGTACTTTACTATAAAGGTCTGGCGTCTATTAACCCCAAAACACAAGTTTTCTATCTTTATAGAAAATTGGCGTGCTCCCCATGAGCGTAAATCTCTCTCTATCAGGCGGCTGCAAGCCAACGAGGTATATCGTCTAACGGGCGTGTACAATTCTACTCGATAATACTACACAAGTCTCTTGATGATCCTATGTAAATCTGATTCGATTCGATTCTTTATTCTTGGGCTTAAGTCAAAAGACGTTGCAGGAATACTAAGTAGTTCCGTATATAGTATACTTGACTATATACTCTAACAAACATGTAATTTCCAATTACAATAGAGGACAAGATAATTACCTCGATAAGCCCAAAATTATCAGAGTTTAATGTCGCTCTGAGCGAGGTTTAGCTCGCTCCGTGCGCTCGAGCCACTCGAACAACCGCCAGAAGTTCTAACCAACCTGCTCAAATCTTGACCAAGTATGAAGATTTCCTTGGGGTTTCGGTTTGAGACTAAAGAGGACAAAGGTAGTATTTAGGACTCTACGTAAGAGGTATCTTTGGAATACTACAAGGTACAAGGCTAAGGTATTTTGGGCATTATAACAATACTAGGGAGTATTTCTATACCACAACAAGGGTATTATCACGAAAACAACTAGGCTAGGGGTGCCAGCGGCTGAACCTCGCGGGGAGGAGACCTCACGGCCAAGGCGGCTTTCAAGGAGAGGAGCTCTTGGGCGAGTCGACAAGAGGAGGAGGATTGAGACTTGGAAACATTTGTGGATGAATGAAGTCTTTACAAAGGGGTATTATAGCAAACCCAAATGCCAACGAATGGCCAAGATCAAGCCATGTGCAAGGCAAGTGTAAGGCGAATCAAGCCAAGTGCACCTAGACCTACTCCTTAAAACCCTCGCAAATATCTACACAAATATCAAGCTGACTTGCCCGCCAGTTCGGCCAAGTGCGCGACTTGTCTTCGTTGTGAGGGTGACACGTATCACCTCCGTTAGTCGAATGTTTCGTCTCTCGGAAAAATCCAAAAATACAAAGCGACATAGCGGAATTTTCCGCCCGCATGATCATAAAGCGTTTAGTCAAAAAGCGACTCAATGGGTGTTGTGTACAAATGTAAAATCGGCCAGGTGCCACATGGGGTGACCGTGTAGCCCCAGGTCGCGAGAATATTTCGTCTTCGAAAATATCAATTCTGAAATCTCAAAAACAAGCGGGCCACCGTAGTAAATTTCTCCGTGGGCCCAGCGTGACCATTCAGAAAATAAAATCTCAAAATTCTAATATAATCTATGAAGTCCAAATACCAAATCAGAATCAATTCCCGTTAACAACCTTTTTCTTCACAAATAGCGGAAACTTTTAAAGTGAAAACTAAGCGTCTTCTTTCTTTTCAAAATTTTACTGCGTACTCTCGCAAATGCGTCGTCCTCGCATACATACCACTGCAACTACGGTATAACCTCTCCGGGACGGCTCACGAATCAAACCGATCATTGCGGTATCGCGGCCGTCACGAACCTAGGACCGGCTCGGTCTCCGTGCCTTGATCACTCTCGCGGCCGTGTAACTCTGGGATGAACTCCTGCGGATCATCCTCGAGCCTCGACCCGTAAAACTCTGGCGGGTTACATCTCGGAAAATCCGTAGTCTCATTTATGCGCTCGGGGTGAACTACGGGTGCTCTGGGGCCAGGCTGCTGCATCGACCTATCGCCATGCTCGCCCGACCACGGCGATGGCGGGCCATCTCGCGTAACCCGTCTCCTGCGCCCCCGGTGTGGATTTGGAGGCTGAATGCTGTAGTCTCGGCGACTTTCTGCTGCGACTCTAAACTTCTTTGGTCTTGGCGTCGCGAGGCTTGAAACTCGCGTCCGGAAGCCTTGTCTCAGTCTTGGCCAGGGCTGCGCCTCGTACTCTATGTATCCAGCTGCGACTCCCTCATTGCCTTTCCCCTGGGCGGGGTTGCCTTGCGAGGCATAGCGGTAAAGGAAAGGAATACGTCGGAGGGTCGACTTATCACCGCGGATGTAAGGCGCGGTCTCGGAATGAGAAGAATGAAACGATCCTAAATGTGCTATAGCCTCACGATTATAGATGTGGTGCCTGACGCGCGATAATCAAGACTACTAGACGCGATGCGTAGACGCTACGAGGATTAAGCGCTGCGATACCACTTTTGTCACGACGTTCAGGGCTGTGAGTGCCTACCGGGCACCTGGTGATACAACATCGAGAGAAAAACCGGCGGAAATAAAGCGTTAATCATTCAATAGACATGGATCAAGATAAAAGAAAATAGGCCAACGAAGCGGTTGCCTTTGACATATATATATAGACATTTGAGCGATTACAATCCTTACAACCACGCTTGTGATGCTCTGGACCTGCAAGATTTATCTGACAACTATGGCGGGGCGGGCCCGCCGTACCACGAATGTACAAGGACTACGGACTCGGGGTAGCATGCAAAGATAAGCCTCGAAGAGCGGGCTTCCCGAGGCATTTGAAATGTGATCCTGGCGGGGATCGGCGATCGATGTACCTCTACTGCGGCATGAGCGCGGCCCCGAAGTCGATCTGGAGTACCAAGTATGTGAAAGCGTAAAATCACGTAAATGAAATCATAACGATCTATATAAAGCGAGACATGTTTGATAACAAACTACGATTCGTAACATAAGCGATCATATCAAGTCGGTCTCGCGCCCCAGAGTCATCCACCGTACGTGGAACTCCTTATACTTGGCGATCTAGGTACAAATCATGTGATACATATAACATGTCTCGGCCCATCTCATGGACCCGGTATAAGCGTGTGGAATACATTCCGGTTCGTCTCATGAACTTCGGTAGTCGGATGGAATACATTCGGTTCATCTCGTGAACTTCGGTAGTCGGATGGAATACATTCGGTTCATCTCGTGAACTTCGGTAGTCGGATGGAATACATTCGATCCGTCAGTGGGCCTTGATGGTCGAGTGAAATACATTCGGTTCATCCATGAGCGGTAGTCGAGTGAAATACATTCGGTTCATCCATGAGCAGCGGTGGTCGAGTGAAATACATTCGGTTCATCCGTGAGCGCGGTAGTCGAGTGAAATACATTCGGTTCATCCATGAGCAGCGGTAGTCGATGAAATACATTCGGTTCATCCAGCAGCGGTGGTCGAGTGAAATACATTCGGTTCATCCCGTGAGCGGTGGTCAGTGAAATACATTCGGTTCATCCGTGAGCGGTAGTCAGTGAAATACATTCCTTGCACAACAAGTCTATCAGCAAACATAGGCAAGTTACACACGACTTAAAAGTACTTTCATTTTATGACAAAGTCAGGGTTTTAACCTAAAGTACTACGTCGTTAAATTCCTTTTAAGAGATCCATTACTTTTATAAAAGTCACGATACGTAGTGTAAAAATAGAGTGACTTACGTCTTTTAGTAAACCAAAACAACTTCCATACTTTCCTTTTTTAAAACCAAATTAAGGCAATACCATGCCTTCTTTTTAGACCAAAATACTTCTCTTTTTAAAGTCAAGTTACCACATTAAAACAAATGATGCAACCCTTCTTTTGTTTTCATAAAGTCGTTTATAACTAACTTCCCATAAAGCTGTTATAACACTTTGTTTTCAAAACCAATTTAAGACAAAACAATGCCTTTCTTTTCCCTAGAGTTCGGTTGCCTAATTTCAATTACTCAAGTCTCTTTACTTTAGAAAAGTTTCATAGTTCAATGTCTTAATCTCTTTTAAAACAATTGAGTAACATATGCCATAGGTGTGAGCAATTTATTCTTGTTTATAACCATTTATTAAAGCAGCCATGATCTAGAAAATGTAATATCATTTTGTCTCATCTTAGCTTCTATGCAGATGGAGGTTTCTACTGGTTTTAATAATACTTCATTATTCAATACATTTTCCTTTATTAACGCTGCAATGGTTTGTCGATACTCATTCTGATTTCCGAAATCAGTAAAACATTATTCCTTTTAAAACCAAGTACTCATTACTCACGAATGAGGTTTCACACTTTTAACAAACTTCATATCAATACAATTAAGTCAAGTCTCTTATCTTTTAAGATTAAGTCTCTTAACTTCTAAAAATCAGTAAACCATTCTTTTTATCTCTCTTAAGACGTTATACCTAACTTCCCATAAAGCTAGTATAACTCTTATGTTTTCAAAACCAAGTATTACTCTTCTTTCAAAAAGGTTTCTTATTTCCTTTGAAATACTTCAAGATTCTTCTTTTTAAGGCTTAAGTCAAAAGACATTGCCATACTACTATATTCGATTAACACGTCGTCTACCGTATTATATATACATATTATTAGGGCTTAAGTCAAAGACATTTATCACGTATGCGTCTACAGTACTATATGTATTCTTTTAAAAATACTTCATGCTCAAGAGTATAGGAAGAATCACATACCTCGCGACGATTATCGACTATAAGCAAAAGCGCTCACGGCTATAACTTGGCTAGCCTTGTCCACCTTCTAAGTAGCACATGCTACTTGCGAACATTGACAATAAGGTTATCGGTCTCTGTAAATGATCCTATGTACATCTGATTTAAATCTTCTACTTATATATTCTTACGATGTGACTTGATTCAAGTCTATTACGTAATATCCTTACATTCTGATTCAATTCTCTTACATGAATCTTATATTCATTTCAATTCTACTACGATGTAATTTCCAATTACAATAGAAGGGCGATAGTATTTACCTCGATGAGCCCAAAATTATCCAAGTTTAATGTGGCTCACGAGCAGCGTTAAGCTCCTACTCCGTCTTGCTCAACCGCTCCAAACAACCGCCCAGAAGTTCTCATCGCCTTCACTTAACACTTGGCCAGACTATGAAGGTTTTCCTTAGGGTTTTGTTTAGTGGCTAAAGGAAAGTATAATAGTATTTAGGGCTCTGCGTATAGAGTAACTTTGGAAAGTACTACAAGGTAAAGGGCTAAAGTATTTGGGCATTATAACAATACTTGGAGAGTATTTCTATACCACAAAGGGGGTATTATCTGAAAACAACTAGGCTAGGGGTACCCTGCCAAGACTCTCAAAGAGGGGAGGAGTTGGGCGAACTCATCTCTCAAAGGGAGGATTTTTAACACTTAGAAATGATTTTGGATGAAGAATTTCATCAACAAAGGAAGTATTTATAGGTCAAGAAATGGCCAACCAATGGCGAGATTCTTCAAGTGTTAGGCAAGTGTAGGGCTAGGATTAAGCCATGTGCACCTTATCCATCTACCACCAACTTGCACAAAATATCCTACCAACTAAAGTGTCAATTCGTCCATTCAGTCAAACCCTTACGTCGATGTGAGGGTGACACATCGCCCTAAGTTGGTCCAAAATGTTTCGTCTCTCGGAAAAATCTGCAAAAATAATAAATGACATAGCCGGAATTTTCCCTTCGCAAGTCTTGTAAAACGTTTCGTCGAAAAACGACTCTAACCGGGTGTTGTGCACAAAATTTCGAACCTATGCCAAACTTTAAGTCTCAAATTGTCGTACGTACGCCCTCACGTACCTACTCTGGAAAATACGGGGTATAACAACTATGATTTCATTCTGTATTTTGATTTCACATCTTAGTACTGTTGTCTTGACCTCCTTGGGGTTGCGTTCATCTGCATGGTAGAGTACACGATTGTTGATCCTGCTCATAGGATCACGATTCGTATTAGGAAGCTCGTTTCTTGGAGGCTTATCTTTTAGTATAGTCCTGTCCTTTGTAGGTAAGTTACATTCGGGGTATGGCGGGAGCCTGTCGTCATGTTGTATAAAAACTCTTAAGTGCATGTAATCTTTGTTGTGGGCGGGGTTTGTAAGGATATGGCTGTTCAAGTTTTTAATTATATATATTCGAAGGTAGCAGTTTGGTTGGCTTTATTTTATTATCATATCTCTTGTTTCATGTTTAAGTTTTATTTCATTGATTTTCTCGATGTTGTATCACTAGGGTGCAGGATAAGGCACGATCACGAGCCAGGATCGGGTCGTGACCTTATGAAGAGTTTTCCTTAGGGTTTCGTTTGTAGTGAAGGGAAGTATTATAGTATTTACGGGCTTTTAGTATAAGGGTAACCTTGGAATACTACAAGGTATTTGGGCAGGTATTTTGGAATAGTAACAATACTTGGAGAATACTTTTCTACCAAGGGGGTGTATTCTGAGAACAACTAGGCAAGGGGGTATCTCTCGGCGAGGGCCTCTCGAAGGGGAGGAGGCTTGGACGAGAACTACTAAAAATGGGGAAGGGATTTTTAAGACTTGGAAATGTCTAAGTGTTATACCAGTATTTCAGTATATCGTGGGGCGTCGTCACGACAATTTGAGACTTAAAGTTTGGCATAGGTTCGAAATTTTGTGCACAACACCCGGTTAGAGTCGTTTTTCGACGAAACGTTTTACAAAGCTTTACGACGAAACGCCTAAAGTGGGCGGTTTGGCCTTGGACGAATGGCCTTGAATTGTGGCTTGTTTTGTGCCTTGTTTTGTGGAGTGTTTTGTGGAGTAGGGTTAGGGTGCACTTGGCTTGATCTTGGCCTTACACATGCCTTGCACATGGCTTGATCTTGGCCATTGGTTGGCCTTTGGTTTTCCTATAAATACCCCCCTAAGCTTGAAGACTTCTTCATCCAAAATCTTCCAAGTCTTGAGTCCCTCTCCCTCCCTTTGAGTGTAGTTCTCGTCCTAGCCTCTCCTCCCCGTGAGGCCTTGTGGCGAGAGCCTCCCCTCCCCTAGTGGCCTTTGGTAGAGGTCCCACTAGCCTAGTTGTTTTGTATAATACACCCCTCTTGGTAGAAATACTCTCCAAGTATTGTTATAATGCCCAAAATACCTTAGCCTTTACCTTGTAGTATTCCAAAAGTTACCTCTATCGTAGAGCAGGAAATACTACCTTTTGTCCTTTTAGTCTCAAGCGAAAACCCTAAGAAATCTTCATAGTTGGTTGAAGTATTTAAGTAGAAGTTGGTTAGAACTTCTAAGGGTTGTTTGGAGTGGATTGGAGCGCACGGAGTAGGAGCTAAACCTTGCTCAGGATCGACATGATAACTTGGATAATTTTGGGCTTATCGAGGTAAATATTCTTGTCCCCTTATTGTAATTGGAAATTACATATTGTAGGATTATATAGTTGAGGTATACTATATATAGAACTAAGCATAGCTTTGCGGCAATGTCTTTTGACTTAAGCCTGAATTTAAAGAGAAGTGATTGTAATTACATAGGGTGTATTCAGATGAACTTGTGGTATTCTTGTATAGTAGAATTGTATCGTCAGGTTAGGCGTATAACCCCACTGGTTGGCTTGGTAGCGGCCTTGATAGAGGAGGAGATTTCTGCGGTTGCGGGAGAGTCTTTCAATTTTACGTAGAATATGGGCGATGCGGTTAGAAGTTAATAGGCGTTTGTGGCCTTATAGGTGGAAGTACTACGAGTGGCGTATTCTACTTGAAGAGTGGAAAGCGCTAGCGATTCTGATCTTGTGGGCGTTTTGCTTATTATGCGATAATCGTCGCGGTATGTGAACCTCTTCCTATCCTTCTAGCGTGATGCTTTGTAAACTATGTAATGCGGTGAGCGTACGTGTGCTAAATGAGTTGGTTGGTTTAAAACATAGGGTGTTATAATAGCTTTATGGGAAGTTAGTTATAACGACTCTATGTAGAGTAAGATTGGTTTATTGATTGTAGAAGTTAAGAGACTTGATCTTGAAAGATAAGAGACTTAACTTGTTTTACTTAGTAATTAACATTTTGTTAAAAGTGTTGTGAAACCTCGTTCATGAGTAATGAGTACTTGGTTTTAAAAGAATAATGTTTTATTGATTTGGAAATGAGAATAAGTGTCGAACAAACCACAGGCGCTAATAAAGGAAAGTGTATTGACAAATAACAAATTATTATTAAAACCAGTAGAAACCTCCGTCTGCATAGAAGCTAAGATAAGACAAAATTGTATTACATTTCCTAGATCATAGTTCTTTGTAACAAGATTGTTGTAAATAAGAATAAGCGGCTCACGTCTGAGACATATGTTACTCAATTGTTTTAAAAGAGATTAAGACTATGAGTTATGAAACCTTTCTAAAATGAGAAACTTGAGCATTTGAAATTAGGCAAACTTGAGCGTTTGGAAAATAATGTTGTTACTTGATTTTACAAAGGGAAGTATTTTAGTTTACTTAAAAAGATAGTCACTCTATTTTTACTACGGGTATTATGTGACTTTTGTGAAAGGCGGATCCTTTAAAAGAGTTAATGTCGTAGTACTTTAGGAGTTAAAACCAGGACTTGGATCTGAAAATGGAAGTACCTTGAGTTGTGTATAACTCGCCTATGCTTGTTGTTGTGTAACTACGCCTTATGCTTGTTGTTGTGTAACTACTTTATGCTTGTTGTGATAGCCTTTGTTGTGCAAATGTTGATATCGGTGACTTCTTGAGAAAGAGTGGATCTTTTATAAAAGTCTAGAAGTATGGTAATTTGCTTGAGCTTGTTTGTGATAGCACGGTTGTGCGGTATATTGTTATTATTGTTGCATCATGGACATGTCTGCCGTCTGAATTTGGGGCATGTGGCCATGCGGCGGGTTGATTACGATATATTGTTATTGTGGTTACATGGACATGTCTACCGATCTGAGTCGGGGCGTGTGGCCGTGCGGCGGGGTTGATCACGATATATTGTTGTTGATGTTACATGGACATATCTGCAGAAGCGAAATTCCGGTGGCCATGCGGCATTGTTATTATTATTGCATCATGGACATGTCTGCCGTCACGGTCGGGGCATGTGCCCGTGATGCAAACATGATTGATGTTGTGGGCGTGAGACCATAGTTATATTGAGTAATGACATTGAGGCGTGAGTCACGACTTGGCTCTTTTATGATTGCGTCTTGTATTTTTGTTATCATACATGTCTCACTTTATGTATTGTTATGATTTAGGCTGATATATTGATTTCACATACTTGGTACTGTTATCGACCTCGCCCGGAGCTGCGTTCATCTGCGGTAGGAGTACATCGGTAGTTGATCCTCGCTCTTAGGATCACGGTTCAGCGTTAGGAAGCTCAGTCCTCGGAGGCTTATCTTTTGGTATGTTACCTGAGTTGTAGGTTTTTGTACATTCGGGGTATGGCGGGAGCCACTGTCGTCATGTTGTATAAAACTCTTAAGTGCAGTAGTCTTGTTGTGGCGGGGTTTGTAAAAGGATTAAGCATTACGTTTTGAAAGAGTTATATATATATGGAAGTGCATTCTCTCCCGGGATGGCTCGAATTTTACGTAGAATATGGGCAGTGCGGTTAGAAGTTAATGAGCGTTTGTGGCCTTATAGGTGGAAGTACTACAGTGGCGTATTCTACTTGAAGAGTGGAAGCGGCTAGCAGATTCTGATCTTGTGGGCGTTTTGCTTATTGTCGATAATCGTCGCGAGGTATGTGAACCTCTTCCTATCCTTCTAAGCATGATGCTTTGTAAACTATGTAATGCGGTAGGCGTGCATGTGCTAAATGAGTTGGTTGGTTTAAAACATAGGGTGTTATAATAGCTTTATGGGAAGTTAGTTATAACGACTACATGTAGGTAAGATTGGTTTATTGATTGTAGAAGTTAAGAGACTTGATCTTGAAAGATAAGAGACTTAACTTGTTTTACTTGGTAATTAACATTTTGTTAAAGTGTTGTGAAACCTCATTCGCGAGTAATGAGTACTTGGTTTTAAAAAGAATAATGTTTTATTGATTTCGGAAATGAGAATAAGTGTCGAACAAACCACAGCAGCGCTAATAAAGGAAAGTGTATTGACAAATAACAAATTATTATTAAAACCAGTAGAAACCTCCATCTGCATAGAAGCTAAGATAAGACAAAATTGTATTACATTTCCTAGATCATGGTTGCTGTAACAAGATTGTTGTAAACAAGAATAAACGGCTCACGTACAAGACATATGTTACTCAATTGTTTTAAAAGAGATTAAGACTATGAGTTATGAAACCTTTCTAAAATGAGAAACTTGAGCATTTGAAATTAGGCAAACTTGAACGTTTGGAAAATAATGTTGTTACTTGATTTTACAAAGGGAAGTATTTTGGTTTACTTAAAAAGATAGTCACTCTATTTTATACTACGGGTATTATGTGACTTTTTTGAAAAGAACGGATCCTTTAAAAAGAGTTAATGAACGTAGTACTTTAGGGTTAAAACCCAGACTTGGATACAAAATGGAAGTACCTCGAGTTGTGTATAACTCGCCTATGCTTGTTGTTGTGTAACTCGCCTATGCTTGTTGTTGTGTAACTCGCCTATGCTTGTTGTGATAGCCTTTGTTGTGCAAATGTTGATATCAGGTGACTTCTTGAGAAAGAGTGGATCTTTTATAAAAGTCTAGAAGTATGGTAATTTGCTTGAGCTTGTTTGTGATAACTTTGGTTGTGCGGTATATTGTTATTATTGTTGCATCATGGACATGTCTACCGTCACGAATTTGGGGGCATGTGGCCATGCGGCGGGGTTGATTACAGATATATTGTTATTGTGGTTACATGGACATGTCTCTGCCGTCTGAGTCGGGCGTGTGGCGTGCGGCGGGGTTGATCACCCGGTATATTGTTGTTGATGTTACATGGACATGTCTGCAGCGAAATTCCGGTGGCGTGCGGCATTATTATTATTGCATCATGGACATGTCTGCCGTCTGCGAGTCGAGGCATGTGCCCGTGATGCAAACATGATTGATGTTGTGGCGTGAGACCCGTAGTTATATTGAGTAATGACATTGAGGCGTGAGTCACGGCTTGGCTGCTTTTATGATTGCGTCTTGTATTTTGTTATCATACATGTCTCAGCTTTATGTATGTTATGATTTAAGCTGCGATATATTGATTTCACATACTTGGTACTGTTGTCTTGACCTCCTTGAGGCTGCGTTCATCCGCGGTAGGAGTACATCGGTAGTTGATCCTCGCTCTTAGGATCACGGTTGGCGTTAGGAAGCTCAGTCCTCGGAGCTTATCTTTTGGTATGTTACCACGAGTTGTAGGTTTTTGTACATTCGGGGTATGGCGGGACCTGTCGTCATGTTGTATAAAACTCTTAAGTGCAGTAATCTTGTTGTGGCGGGGTTTGTAAAAGGATTAAGCTATTCGTTTTGAAAGAGTTATATATATATGGAAGTGCATTCTCTCCCGGGACTGACTCCGAATTTTTACGTAGAATATGGGCCGTGCGGTTAGAAGTTAATAGGCGTTTGTGGCCTTATAGGTGGAAGTACTACGAGTGGCGTATTCTACTTGAAGAGTGGAAGCGGCTAGCGATTCTGATCTTGTGGGCGTTTTGCTTATTATCGATGTCGTCGCGAGGTATGTGAACCTCTTCCTATCCTTCAGCATGATGCTTTGTAAACTATGTAGTGCGGTGAGCGTACATGTGCTAAATGAGTTGGTTGGTTTAAAACATAGGGTGTTATAATAGCTTTATGGGAAGTTAGTTATAACGACTACATGTAGGTAAGATTAGTTTATTGATTGTAGAAGTTAAGAGACTTGATCTTGAAAGATAAGAGACTTAACTTGTTTTGCTTAGTAATTAACATTTTGTTAAAAGTGTTGTGAAACCTCATTCATGAGTAATGAGTACTTGGTTTTAAAAAGAATAATGTTTTATTGATTTGGAAATGAGAATAAGTGTCGAACAAACCACGGCGCTAATAAAGGAAAGTGTATTGACAAATAACAAATTATTATTAAAACGGTAGAAACCTCCATCTGCATAGAAGCTAAGATAAGACAAAATTGTATTACATTTCCTAGATCATAGTTCTTTGTAACAAGATTGTTGTAAACAAGAATAAGCGGCTCACGTACAAGACATATGTTACTCAATTGTTTTAAAAGAGATTAAGACTTATGAGTTATGAAACCTTTCTAAAATGAGAAACTTGAGCATTTGAAATTAGGCAAACTTGAGCGTTTGGAAAATAATGTTGTTACTTGATTTTACAAAGGAAGTATTTTAGTTTACTTAAAAAGATAGTCACTCTATTTTATACTACGGGTATTATGTGACTTTTGTGAAAGAGCGGATCCTTTAAAAGAGTTAATGTCGTAGTACTTTAGGGTTAAAACCAGGACTTGGATACAAAATGGAAGTACCTTGAGTTGTGTATAACTCGCCTATGCTTGTTGTTGTGTAACTACTTTATGCTTGTTGTTGTGTAACTGCCTATGCTTGTTGTGATAGCCTTTGTTGTGCAAATGTTGATATCGGGTGACTTCTTGAGAAAGAGTGGATCTTTTATAAAAGTCTAGAAGTATAGTAATTTGCTTGAGCTTGTTTGTGATACTTTGGTTGTGCGGTATATTGTTATTATTGTTGCATCATGGACATGTCTGCCGTCACGAGAATTTGAGGGCATGTGGCCGTGCGGTGAGTTGATTACGATATATTGTTATTGTGGTTACATGGACATGTCTACCGATCTGGTCAGGGCGTGTGGCGTGCGGCGGGGTTGATCGCGAGTATATTGTTGTTGATGTTACATGGACATGTCTGCGGCGAGTCAGGGGCATGTGGCGTGCGGCATTGTTATTATTATTGCATCATGGACATGTCTGCCGTCACGAGTCGGGGGCATGTGCCCGTGATGCAAACATGATTGATGTTGTGGGCGTGAGACCCGTAGTTATATTGAGTAATGACATTGAGGCGTGAGTCACGACTTGGCTAACTTTTATGATTGCGTCTTGTATTTTGTTATCATACATGTCTCGCTTTATGTATTATGATTTAAGCTGCGATATATTGATTTCACATACTTGGTACTGTTGTCTTGACCTCGGCTTGAAGTGCGTTCATCTGCGGTAGGAGTACATCGGTAGTTGATCCTCGCTCTTAGGATCACGGTTCGGCGTTAGGAAGCTCAGTCCTCGGAGGCTTATCTTTTGGTATGTTACCACTGAGTTGTAGGTTTTTATACATTGGGGGTATGGCGGACCACTGTCCGTCATGTTGTATAAAACTCTTAAGTGCATGAAATCTTTGTTGTGGCGGGGTTTGTAAAAAGGATTAAAGTATTCGTTTTGAAAGAGTTATATATATATACTTTATTGGAAGGTAACCGTTTGGTTGCTTTGTTTATGATCATATATCTTGTTTCTTGTGTAAGTTTTATTTTCCGCTGGTTTTCTCTGATGTTGTATCACTAGGGTGCCCGGGGTAAGGCACCAGTCACGGGCCCGGGATCGGGTCGTGACACTAAGTGTGGATGAAGAAGTTCATCAACTAAGGGGGGTATTTATAGGCCAACCAATGGCCAAGATGAAGCCAAGTGGTAGGCAAGTGTATGGTGGAGATTTGCACAAGTGCACCCTATCCTACTCCACAAATCCCTCACAAACATTGACCCAAGTTTTAGGCCACAAAACAAGCCACAAAATCTTGCCAAGAATGTGCAACCCTTCGGCCAACTTGACCGCCCACTTGAGGGTGACAAGTGTCGCCCTCTCGTTGGTCAAAAATATTTCATCTCTCGGAAAAATCCGCAAAAATTTTAAATGACATAGCCGTAATTTTCCCCTCGCAAAGTTTGGAAAACGTTTCGTCGGAAAACGATTCTTTTCGGTAGTTGTGAACAAATTTTTTTCGCTCCTAGCCTAACTTAAGGCCTAAACTTTTGTACGTACGTCCTCACGTACATACTCTGGAAATACGGGGTATAACATTCTCCCCTCCTTAGAAACATTCGTCCCGAATGTTCCTTCTCAAGACAGATAACGATAACGTTCCTCTTAACATAAACCAGTTGCCAATGCCACATCTGGCCACAAAACAACACTGCAGCGCGATACTTAATCCAAGTCTACGAGGAATCACCTCTAACATCACAAAAGTTTCCACGAGGTCTAAAATATACTCCTTGCGCCTTGACACAAAGAAATGATCCATATTCTCTTAACACGTGCTCACTTAACTTACTCGTCATTACCCTCCTTGTACATTCGAACTCTTTCTCATAACTTACCACATTTCTGGTATTGCTTCAGTTTCCAAAATCTCTGGTTTTACTACCTCCAACTAGGTCATCATTACTGGGAACAATCTGGATGAATCTCCGATACTTTTCCGAACCTAGCAACACGAAAGACCGGACGTACTGCCCCCTACGTCGGACGGTCATGCTAACTTTTAGGCAACCTGGCCTATTCTACAAACAATCTGAAGATGCCCAAAAGTACTTTGGGTTAAGTTTCCCCCTGCTTTCCAAAACTCGTCACACCCTTTCCGGGTGGTACATGAAGACCAGTCGGCTGAACCCCAAGCGTCGTCGCCGATTATCCGCGACTTACGTTGACTACGAGCGCGAATAACCTCTTACGGATAAGCCGCTATCCACGTCTGCGAACAAGTATGAACCAACTATCTGAACGCGCGACATCGAACCAATCGGCCGGCAACTTACACTTCGCCCCTACAAGGCGTCGTAAGGCGATATCAGAATCGATATGGTATTGTTATAATACACACTCAACCAAGAGCGAATAATCCTTACGACTACCCACAAATCAAACAACGGCGAGGCGAATGCGTCTTGAGACTTACGAGTTCTAACCTGCTGGTAAAAACTTCCGAGAAAAAGAAATAAGCGTAACACGGGCTCCTTTGCACGACATAAGGTGGCGGACACCTCGTGCGACCTTACAACCTTCGACATAACATCACGCGTAACCTCTGCCGAGTAAGCGGTCTTGACTAAAAGACAAGATGGGGTGACCTCATCGGCGACCTGCGGTCGAGCAACGTCCACGAACTTCGTCTGTTGGTTAACTAAACTTGGGCCAAATACCCTCGTGACCTACCACTGGCGGGACCACCCCAAACTGACCCAGCTACAAAGCAGGCGGCGGGTTGACGCGTCAGTCCTGACGGACACGCTATCGCGCAAAAACTTTTGTTCCCGTCAGGAACAATCTCAAAATCAAGTCCACGAAAACCTAGTAGTGTGCTTAGCTCAACTACCTCTTTCATACCACACTACTCGGGGACTTATCATACAAACATATCTCCGTGCACTATGCACTCGATAAGGTCAAACATAAGTGTAATCTTTCCTCAGATGGCCTCGCCTCTAAGGTCTCCACGTACAACATTCTAAGGCTCACACTTTCCCTAACCCCAATCTTACCCTTTTTAACTAACCATGATTTCTCATCACAATGTTATCTGAACATAACACTTAAGATATACTCATCTTACATACTAATCTCTAGAGGGTTAAAGGTATACCTGTATCTACTGCTTCACTTCCCCTTTGTCGTTTCAATCAATCACCTTACTGTTGGCGCGTAGCTAGGAAGATGGCGAACTAGTCAGCGATCTGAAGGTGAGTCTCTACATCGCGCCACCTGCAGTCGGACAATTTCTCATAAAATGGCCTGCTTGTCGCAAGTAAAACAAGTACCCGACAAAAGATGACATTCCACAGGATGGCGCTGTCCTTTGTGAACGAGGAAGCTGGACCGGTTGGCTAGAACCTACGTGTATCTGCGAATCAGAAGTCCTGGAGCTCTGACCAACTCCTGCATACCCCGAACGTCCTGAACCCTGTGGAGGACCACTCTGCACTGGTGGAGTGCGTCTGTCTAATCTTTGAGGCGGTTTGCCTCGAAAGTTACCAAGGACCTGCTGTTACGGCCCTCTTTTTGATCCTTGATTAATCATGCGATATACCCGTAGTTCGGGTATGTATGCGAGGGCGTGCGTGCGAGAATCGACATTGAAGTGGAAAGGAAGAAAGAGGTGATTTTCCACGGAAAAGTTTACGGTTTTTGTGAATGAAAAATGTTCGTTAATGGGAATTGGATTCCCAGTTTTGGTATTCGGACTTCTTGGAATATTAGAGATTTATGGTATTTTATTTTCGGATATAGTCACGTGGGGACCACGGGAGAAATTCTGGTTTGTGGGGCCAGCTTTGTTTCGAGATTTTGGCCATTGTGGATATTTTGGAAGATGAAATATTTTGGGCGAGTAGGAGGCGACATGTGTCACCCCACAGGTGGCTTGGCGAATATTATTTGTGCCTGACAGATTAAGTCGTTTTTGTGAAGCGTTTTACTGACTCGCGTAGGATAAATTAGGCTATGTCATTTCTAATTTTTGCGGATTTTTCAGAGGCGAAACATTTTGGACCAACGGGAGGCGACACTTGTCACCTCCGATTGATGGACTTGAGGCGTCTATAGGGCGATTGGGTTGGCTATTTTGTCATGGAGTTGGTAGGATATTTTTTGTGTAGTAGATAGAATGGACACTTGCCTAAATCCTCACCCTACACTTGCCTTGCACTTGGCATCATCTTGGCCATTGGTTGTCCATGTCTTGACCTATAAATACCCCTCTTAAGATGAAGAGTTCTTCGTCCGCAAAAATCTTTCAAGTCTTGAAAAATCCTTCCCTCCTTGAGCTTGTTTCGTCAAGCCTACTCCCCACCCCCTTTGAGTAAAGTTGGCGAGGCCACTCTCTAAAGCAAGCCACTGGCAGAAACACCCCCCAAAGCTGGTAGAAATGTTGCCTTAGTATTGTTATAATGCCCAATTACCTAGCCCAAACCCGCAGTACTTAGTTGAAGTTGTGAAGAACTTCTAAGGGTTCTTGGGCGCGTTGGGCGTCTTGGAGTAGGAGCTAAACCTTGCTCGGGAGGCGACTTTTATCTAGGATATTATTGGGCTTCAGGGTAAATAACCTTATCCTCCTTTTGTAATTAGAAAATACATCTTTGTAGAAGTATAGGAATAAGTATAAATACTTAGAAGGATATTAAAGAATAGAATTGAGTGATATCACGATGAAGGGTTTAAAGAAGAATAATAGAAGCTGTACTTACATAGAATTTGTTTTCTGATGAACTTGAGTAGCTCACTGGGTAGGAAGTCTTGCCCAAATGTCCATAGAATAGCGAACCCTGCGCTTAGAGCTTTATGCGAAACGATCTGAGCGTTGATAGGCGTATTGGTATTATAGGTCGATTCTCTGCGCGACATATTGACTTGGCGGTGGATTTCGAGAAGGTATGTGATTCTTCCTATCCTCTTGAGCATGATATTTTAAAGAATATGTATATAATGCGGTAGGCGTGCGTGTGTTAAGCTGAATAATAATTACGGCAATGTCTTGGACTTAAGCTGAATAATAATTACGGCAATGTCTTTTGACTTAAATGAATAAAAAGAATGAAGTAGTTCAAAGAATTAAGAAACCTTTTTAAGAGTAACACTTGGTTTTAAAAGCTTAAGAGTTATACTAGCTTTATGGGAAGTTAGGTATAACGGCTTAAGAGTGATAAAAAGAATGATTTATTGATTTAAGAAAATAAGAGACTTGACTTAATTATGCTAATATGAATTTTGTTAAAAAGTGTGAAACCTCATTTGTGAGTAATGAGTATTTGGTTTTCAAAAGGAATGATGTTTCTTGATTTGGAAGCAGAATGAATGTCGAACAAACCACAGCAGCGCTAATAAAGGGAAATGTTTTGACTAATAAAGTATTATTAAAACCAGTAGAAACTTCCATCTGCATAGGAGCTAAGATGAGACAAAATGATATTACATTTCCTAGATCATGGATGCTGTAATAAGATTGTTATGAACAATAATAACCTACTCACACATAAGGTATATGTTTCTCAAATTGTTTTAAAGGATTAAAAATCTGAACTACATAACCTTTCGAAAATGAGAAACTTGAGTAATTGAAATTAGGCAAACTTGAGCGTTGGGAAAAGAATGTTGTTACTTGATTTTACAAAGAGAAGTGTTTTGATTTACTTGAAAGATAATAACTCTATTTTTATACTACGGGTATTGTGTGACTTTTGTGAAGAAGCAGATCTTTTAAAGAGTAATACATGAAGTACTTTGGGGCTAAAAGCGAACTTGTTAACATAATGTAGAAAGTACCTTGTGTGAATAACTTGATTGTATTGATTTGTGATAGTCTTGTAATACTTTCTTGTTAACTTGATAAGTAAACATGTTAGGATCTTCGTGAGTTAGTATCTTGTGATGTTTGTGTAAAGGGGTTTTCCACTTGTTGTGCTTAGGTTGTTTAACGATAAGTGTTATGTTAATATTATATCACTCATGATTAGGGGTTAAGCGCCTCCGTGCGGGGTAGACTTCGGTAGATGCAGTGACTATGATTCGAGAATACCTTATGCAGTGTCTGTATGGCCTATCTGCGAGCTGCGGGAGTTCGAGTTAGTATCACGGCCGCGTGGTCATGCGGTCTTTGTGGCCGTGCGGACGGCGAGTCGGGGCGGCTGCAGGGAGTAGCTACCCTCGATGCGGGGAATACCTCATGCGGGCCATTGGGTGGCCCGTGCGGGCTCTGGGAAGTTCGGGGCTAGGCAGCGCGCATTAGATCTGCGGGCGAGTGGCGGCTTTGATCATGTAATGATGCAGAGCGGATCTCGTAATCTGATTCTGACCTTGTTTATCTTGTAGGTTTTAGTAGTCGGCTATGCCTTCGTACTTACCCGTGCGGTTTTATGATGACATAGGTAGGACACGGTGTTCATGTATATTCCTTGGTGCTTTTATATCATAGGCTAAGCGGTGAGGAAGGTATTCCACGGCGCATGATTGATGTTGTGGGCGTGAGACCCGTTGTTACATTTGAGTGATGACTTTGAGGCGTGAGTCACGACTTGGCGTGTTGCTTAATTATTGTGAGCGTAGTTTTGGTTATCATACATGTCTCTGCTTTGTATAGACTACTATGATTTCATTCTGATATTTTGATTTCACATACTTGGTACTGTCGTCTTGACCTCGCCCGAGCTGCGTTCATCTGCGAGTAAAGGTACTCCTCTGTTGATCCGTTCTTAGGATTACCGTTTGGCGTTGGAGGAGCTCCGTTTCTCGGAGGCTTAGCATTTTGGTATGGTCCTGTCGTTGTAGATATTTGCATTCGGGGTATGGCGGGGCCTGTCCCGCCATTGTTGTTTTAAACTCTTAGAAGTGCATGTAGACTGTTGTAAGGTTGGGATGTAAATGTTCATTTTGGGGTATTTATATACATATATGCGAAAGGCAACTTTTCCCAGCGTGTCTTATTTATCTTGTTTCATATCTTGGTTGTTTATATTCATTGATTTCTCGATGTATGACTACTTGGGTGCGGGTAAGGCACGATGCGAACCGGGCAGTCGTGACATGATGGTATCAGGCGATTAATCCTCGGAAAGTGTCTCTGGCCGTATCTAGTAGAGTCTTGATTATCGGTGTGTTGTGCACCACGCCAATGTCGAGAGGCTATAGGATATTTAGGATTGGTTTCCATTCTTCTCACTCTGAGATCGTGCTTTAGAGGCGTGTTATAAGTTGGACCTCTAACGTATTCCTTTCCTTTACGGTGATGCCTCGCGCCCGGCTTTCGGGCCCAGAGCAAAGCGGCGAGGAGGCTGCAGTGGAGTTGAGAGAGTTAGAAGAGCACGAGGCCCGATCATCACTGAGGTGATGCTTCGTGCGAGGGATTACGAGGCGTCGCCCGGCGAGTTTGTACGGCGGCTTGATTCCTCTGGCGGCCATGACATACGGACGCTTGGTTCCACGACTTGGAAGCGAGAAAATATGGATTGGAAGGAGCGACCATTACTAGCGAGGATTTGGCGGCGAGGGGTATTTTATGTCTGGTATACCAAGTATATTGATGATTATCTAAGAAGGGTTGTGAAGAAATAGCTCTTGATCGAGAATGAGCGGGCTTGCGTTGAGATTATGTGCGTGGTGAGAGATGTAAGATCGCAGTTAACGAATCGTGAAGAGGGCGATTGGCGGGATCGTTTGGTAACTCTCGGCGAACCGCCTCGTGGCCAATTAGACATGCGCCTCGCGATGCAGTGTCCTCTACGAGTTGATTTTCCTCGATGTTCCGTGTGGCGGCGTCGTCGAAATCGTCTTTGCGGTGCTTGTTTTACTTGCGGCCGTCGAGCCGTATGGCGAGAATGTTCTATGAGGAAGGATGCAAGTAGGAAGACTCGGCCTACGGATCGATTGCGGATTGGTGGTGCGGAGAGGAAGGGGTGTTAGCGGAGGAGGCCACCGCCGGTGTGGCGTTGTGGTCGATGTCGCCGTGGGAGTGTCGTGTACCTGCGACAACTTGTTTTGCTTGCGGCGGCGGGCCATTTGCGAGAAATTGTCCAGCGAGTTGGCGGGGATGTAGGGACTCGACGCCGGGATCGATGGTTAGTTCATCACGCCCCGGTATCGCCCCGGGCGGGTTTGATTAAACGACCTAGGGAAGTCGGCGTGAATCTGGTATATCCTTAACCGCTTTAGAGATTTATATGTGTAGTAAGATCACGAATATCTTAAGTATTGTTTCGGTTAGCATGGTGTTAGTGTGATTAGAATTTTTTTAGTTAGCAGGGTAAGATTGGGGATAGAGAGTGGGAGCCTTAGAATATTATACGTAGAGACCTTAGAGGCGAGGCCGTCTTTGGTAAAGAATTATTTCGTGTTTGACCACTTATCGAGGTGCATATTATCGTGAGATATTTTTGTGGGATGAATCACGAGTGATGTGAAATGAAAGAGGGTAGTTGAGCTTAGAAGGCCGCTAGGTTTTAAGTAGCGTGATTAGTGAGATTGTTCGGATCGGGAGCTAGTGTTTTGCGGCGTTGCGGGTCGGGTTGAGGCGTGTTGTGGGTCGACCCAGCCTGTTTAGTGATGGGGTCGGTTGTGGTGGTCGCTTTGTGTTAGGATCACGAGGGTGTTAGGCGAGTTTAGTTAACCATTATGCGAATTCGTGGATGTGTTCGACCGATGAGTCGGGCGATGGGGTCAACCGTCTTATCTTTTAGTCAAGCGTGTACTCGGTAGTAAGTTGCGAGATGATTATTTCAAGAAGGTTGTAAGGCTGCTGCAGGTGCCTACGCCCTTATGGTGACGAGGAGTCAGTTCTGTTGTTTCTTTTACGGAAAAGTTACCGAGGCAAGGTTAGGAACTTCGGTGAATCTCGGTGTCGCATTCACTCGGGCAAGTGGTTGGATTTGGGAGTAGGCTGTAAGGACTCTTGCCTCTTGTTGAGTATGTATTATATAGCTACCGTTTGATGTCGGGTGTCGCCGTTTGGAGCCTTTTATAAGCGCTAGTGTAAGATTGCCGATCGGTGATTCGATGTAAGCAAGTGCGAGATAGTTGGTTCGTACTTGTTCGGGGCGTGGATAGGGTGGAGCTTATCGAGAGAGGTTATTGGCGGCTCGAGTCGGTGGGAGCGATGCGAGAAACATGGTAAGTTTTGATAAAGAGTTGAAGGATACGAGAAGAGTGCGGCGAGTAAGGGAAGAAGCGAGCATGTATTACGAGGCATAGGTGTGATCATTTCGTTTGTAAAGAGTAGGTGCGAAGGAGTATCTTTTAGACCTCGGTAGGAGCTTTTGTGATAGAGGTGATTCCTCGTGGACTTGGAGATAAGTATGTGCGCTTGTTGTGTTGTGGCAGTGTGGCATGGTTGTTTAAGTAAGTATAGCGGTGAGGACTATCTTGGCGCTGTTTGTTTGAGACTTAGAAGGAACATTGGGGCGAATGTTTCTAAGGAGGAGAATGTTATACCCGTAGTTCGAGGTATGTATGCGAGGGCGTGCGTGCGAGAATCGACATTGAAAGTGGAAAGGAAGAAAGAGGTGATTTTCCACGGAAAAGTTTAGGTTTTGTGAAGGAAAAAGGTTCGTTAATGGGGTGGATTCCCAGTTTGGTGTCGGACTTCTTGGAATATTAGAGATTTATGGAATTTTATTTTGGAAATGGTCACGTGGGGCCCGGGAGAAATTCTGTTTTGTAGAACCCACTTTGTTTTGAGATTTTGGCCATTGTGGATATTTTGGAAGATGAAATATTTTGGGCGAGTAGGAGGCGACACGTGTCACCCCACCAGGTGGCTTGGCGAATATTATTTGTGCCTGACACTTTAGATTAAGTCGTTTTTAAAAGCGTTTTACCTGACTCGCGTAGGATAAATTAGGCTATGTCATTTCTAATTTTTGCGGATTTTTAGAGGCGAAACATTTTGGACCAGCGGGAGGCGACCTTGTCACCTCCGATTGATGGACTTGAGGCGTCTATAGGGCGATTGGGTTGGCTATTTTGTCATGGAGTTGGTAGGATATTTTTGTGTAGTAGATAGAATGGACACTTGCCTAAATCCTCACCTACACTTGCCTTGCACTTGGCGTCATCTTGGCCGTTGGTTGGCCATGTCTTGACCTATAAATACCCTCTTAAGATGAAGAGTTCTTCGTCCACAAAAATCTTTCAAGTCTTGAAAAATCCTTCCCTCCCTTGAGCTTGTTTCGTCCAAAGCCTACTCACCCCCTCCCTTTGAGTAAAGTTGGCAGAGCCCCACTCTAAAGCAAGCCACTGGCCAGAAACACTACCTCACTTGGTAGAAATGTTGCCTTCTAGTATTGTTATAATGCCCAATTACCTAGCCCAAACCCCTTAGTACTTAGTTGAAGTTGTGAAGAACTTCTAAGGGTTCTTGGAGCGCATTGGAGCGTCTTGAGTAGGAGTTAAACCTTGCTCGGGAGCGACTTTTATCTAGGATATTATTGGGCTTACAGGGTAAATAACCTTATCCTCCTTTTGTAATTAGAAAATACATCTTGTAGAAGTATAGGAATAAGTATAAATACTTAGAAGGATATTAAAGAATAGAATTGATGATATCACGGTAGAAGGGTTTAAAGAAGAATAATAGAAGCTGTACTTACATGGGTGTTTTCACGATGAACTTGAGTAGCTCGCGGGTAGGGAAGTCTTGCCCAAATGTCCATAGAATAGTGAACCCTCTGCTTAGAGCTTTATGCGAGCAGTCTGAGGCGTTGATAGGCGTGTTGGTATTATGAGTCGATTCTCTGTGCGCGACATATTGAACTTGGCGGTGGATTTGGCGAGAAGGTATGTGATTCTTCTATCCTCTTGAGCATGATATTTTAAAGAATATGTATATAGTGCGGTAGGCGTCGTGTGTTAAGCGAATAATAATTACGGCAATGTCTTGGACTTAAGCACGAATAATAATTACGGCAATGTCTTTTGACTTAAGCACGAATAAAAGAATGCGAAGTAGTTCAAAGAATTAGAAACCTTTTTAAGAGTAACACTTGGTTTTAAAAGCTTAAGAGTTATACTAGCTTTATGGGAAGTTAGGTATAACGGCTTAAGAGTGATAAAAAGAATGATTTATTGATTTAAGAAAATAAGAGACTTGACTTAATTATACTAATATGAATTTTGTTAAAAAGTGTGAAACCTCGTTCGTGAGTAATGAGTATTTGGTTTCAAAAGGAATGATGTTTCTTGATTTGAAGCAGAATGAATGTCGAACAAACCACAGCGCTAATAAAGAAATGCTTTGACTAATAAAGTATTATTAAAACCAGTAGAAACTTCCATCTGCGTAGGAGCTAAGATGAGACAAAATGATATTACATTTCCTAGATCATGGTTCTTTGTAATAAGATTGTTATGAACAATAATAACCTACTCACACATAAGGTATATGTTTCTCAAATTGTTTTAAAGTTAAAACTATGAACTCATAACCTTTCGAAAATGAGAAACTTGAGTAATTGAAATTAGGCAAACTTGAGCGTTGGGAAAAGAATGTTGTTACTTGATTTTACAAAGAGAAGTGTTTTGATTTACTTCAAAGATAATCACTCTATTTTTATACTACGGGTATTGTGTGACTTTTGTGAAGAAGCGGATCTTTTAAAGAGTAATACATGAAGTACTTTGGGGCTAAAAACCGAACTTGTTAACATAATGTAGAAAGTACCTTGTGTGAATAACTTGATTGTATTGATTTGTGATAGTCTTGTAATACTTTCTTGTTAACTTGATAAGTAAACATGTTAGGATCTTCGTGAGTTAGTATCTTGTGATGTTTGTGTAAAGGGGTTTTCCACTTGTTGTGCTTAGGTTGTTTAACGATAATTTGTTATGTTAATATTATATCACTCGTGATTAGGGGTTAAGCTGCCCTCCGTCTGGGGTAGACTTCGGTAGTGCAGTGACTATGATTCGAGAATACCTTATGCGGTGCAGTATGGCCTATCTTGAGGCTGCGGGAGTTCGAGTTAGTATCACGGCCGCTTGTGGTCATGCGGTCTTTGTGGCCATGCGGACGGCGAGTCGGGGCGGCTGGGAGTAGCTACCCTCGATGCGGGGAATACCTCATGCGGGCCATTGGGTGGCCCGTGCGAACTACGGGAAGTTCGGGGCTGAAGGCAGCGCGTTAGATCTGCGGGCGAGTGGCGGCTTTGATCATGTAATGATGCAGAGCGGATCTCATAATCTGATTCGACCTTGTTTATCTTGTGGGTTTTAGTAGTCGGCTATGCCTTCGTACTTACCGTGCGGTTTTATGATGACATAGGTAGGACACGGTGTTCATGTATATTCCTTGGTGCTTTTATATCATAGGCGGCGGTGAGGAAGGTATTCCACGGGCGTGATTGATGTTGTGGGCGTGAGACCCGTTGTTACATTTGAGTGATGACTTTGAGGCGTGAGTCCACGACTTGGCGTATTTGCTTAATTATTGTGAGCTGTAGTTTTGATTATCATACATGTCTCTGCTTTGTATAGACTACTATGATTTCATTCTGATATTTTGATTTCACATACTTGGTACTGTCGTCTTGACCTCCTTGAAGGCTGCGTTCATCTGCATGAGTAAAGGTACTCCTCTGTTGATCCGTTCTTAGGATCACCGTTTCAGCGTTGGAGGAACTCCGTTTCTCGGAGGCTTAGCATTTGGTATGGTCCACATGCGTTGTAGATATTTGCATTGGGGTATGGCGGGGCCTGTCCGCCATTGTTATTTAAACTCTTAGAGTGCTGTAGACTGTTGTAAGGTTGGGATGTATGTTCATTTTGGGGTATTTATATACATATATGCGAAGGCAACTTTTCCCAGCGTGTCTTATTTATCTTGTTTCATATCTTGGTTGTTTTATTTCGATTTCTCACGATGTATGACTACTTGGGTGCGGGTAAGGCACGATCCACGAGCCGGGCAGGTCGTGACCTTGTCGATCTCTACGTTTCTCGACTGCTGCGCATAAGCCCGTCTGTGAGCCATGCTCAGCTTGTGAAGAGCTACTCTTGCACAACCTCTCTTAGATAGTCATCATGACCGTGATAAGTCGATACATAATATACTCTTTGGTTGCTAAATTCATAGCTAATGTGAGGTCGTCTCTTTGCCGTCCATGCTTTACTCTGGTGCGTGGGCGAGGTGTAAATGTCATGGTCGTGATGAGCTAGCTGCCGTGCTAAACTCTGTTGAAGTGGCGATGTCGCGAACTCCCGAATGAAGCACCACCTAGGTGATGATTGGGCTGTGCCCTCGTAACCCTCGTGCTCTGCTCGCGACTCCTTGGCCGTCTTGCCATACGGGCGGGTTGCCTTACGCGGAGGCATAGCGGTAAGGGAAAGAAATCGTTAGAGGTCCAACTTATAACGGCTCTAAGCATGATCTCGAGTGAGAAGAATGGAAGCCAATCCTAAATATCCTATAGCCTCACGATTATTGGTGTGGTGCGCAACAGGCGATAATCAGACTCTACTGAATGCGATGCGTAGACACTTTCAGAGGATTAAGCGCTCACGATACCACTTTTGTCGCGACCGAACGGGCCGTGGTGGTGCCTACCGGGCACCCAGTAGACATCGTCCAGTGTCGTGAACATAAAACAAGACGTGAAATAATATGAAGTGTAAGCGGTTTTTGCGAAAAGTTGCCTTTGGCGTATATATATAAAAACTTAAATCGAGCGATTACATCCCTTTTACAAACTCGCCGCAGCGGTACGGACCTCTAAGAATGATATAACAACAATGGCGGGACGGGGCCCGCCGTACCACGAATGTAAGTACTACCACGGCGGACTATACGAATAAGCCTCGAGAAAGCGGGCTTCCAAGCTGGCTGTGATCCTAGGCGGGGATCAACAACTGGTGTACCTACTGCGGCGTGAGCACCCGAAGGAGAGTCGATACAGTACCAAGTATGTGGCGAAAATCGTAAATGAAATCATAGTAGTCTATATAAGCGAGACATATATGATAACCAAACTACGATTCACATTAAATAATGATCGTGTCAGTCGGGGACTCGCGCCTCAAAGTCGTCACTCAAATATAACTATGGGTCTCGCCATGACATCAATCATGCGTGGAATACCTTCGCCGCCGTGATCTATGATATAAAAGCACGAGAATACGTGAACACCGGTCCGCTGTGTCATAATAAAAATGCGGTAAATCACGAAGGCATGGCGAGCTACTAAAACCACGGTACCAACAAGGTCATAAAGCGTATCATGAGATCTGTCTGAGCGCCACATGATCGAAGGCGGCCACTCGCGCGATCTAATGTGCGTCTAGTCTGAACTTCCATGACTCGCAAGCCACTCTCGATGGCGCGTAGGTATTCCGCGTCGAGGTAGCTACTCCCGGCGTCACGGACTCGCGATCCGTAGCCCACGTAGACCGCGTGACCACAAGGCGCACGCACACCGGAACTCGTAGCTCGCATGGGTCCCTGGACGCGTGAGGTATCCTCGAATCATAGTCACCTTTGCGAGTATTACCGCGTCGGAGGCGGCAACCCGGGATCAAGTCGAGGTGAGTGATATAATACTAACATAACGGACTTATCGTTAAACAACACAAACGCAATCGAAACCCCTTACGACATTCTGAGAACACTAACACCGTAGCATCCTAACGTGTTTATTTATCAAACCAACAAGAAAGTATTACAAGGCTATCACAAACCAACATAGTCAAGTTATTCACACAGTACTTTACTTTATGTCAATCAAGCTCGGGTTTTTATCCCCAAAATACTTCATCGCTAACTCTTTAAAAGATCAACTTTTTCACAAAAGTCACACAATACAGTAGTATAAAAATAGAGTGACTATCTTTTAAGTAAACCAAAACACTTCCTTTGTAAAATCAAGTAACAACGTTATTTTCCAAGCGTTCAAGTTTGCCTAATTCCAAAGCTCAAGTTTCTCATTTTGAAAGGTTTCGTGGTTCATAGTCTTAATCACTTAAGAATATAATTCTCTTTTAAAACAATTTGAGAAGCATATACCTTACGTGTGAGTAGGTTATTCTTGTTCATAACAATCTTATTAAGCGACCATGATCTAGGAAATGTACTATCATTTGTCTAATCTTAAGCTTATGCGGATGGAGGTTTCTCTTGGTTTTAATAATACTTAATTAGTCAATACATTTCCACTTTATTAACTGCGATGGTTAGTTCGATACTTATACGATTTCGAAATCGGTAAAACATTATTCCTTTGAAAAACCAAGTACTCATTACTCATGAATGAGGTTTCACACTTTAACAAAATTCATATTAAATTAATTAAGTCAAGTCTCTTATCTTTAAAGATCAAGTCTCTTAACTTCAAAATCAATAAACCATTCTTTTATCTCTCTTAAGTCGTTATACCTAACTTCCCATAAAGCTAGTATAACTCTTAGCTCTTAAAACTTTTACAACCAAGTGTTACTCTTCTTTCAAAAGGTTTCTTAATTCTCTTGAAATCTTCAAGATTCTTATTATTGAGCTTAAGTCAAAGACATTGCCGTAAAACTACGTTCGGTTAACACGTGCGTCTGCAGTACTAAATATATTCCTTTTAAAATATCATGCTCGAGGATAGGAAGAATCACATACCTCGCGACGATTATCGACTATTAGCAAATAGCTCCAATCTTTGTAATCCTGCTAGCCTTTTCCACCTCAGAGTAGAATATGCTACTCGCATGATACTTCAACCTATAACGGTTATACAAGTCTGTCGATGTCTAGACTATTGGTAGAATAAATCAAGATACAAGATTCTACGGAAAATTGGGCGTGACTTACTGCAGTCAAACTTCACAAGTCTCTGTAAATACAGTCCTATGTAAGTCTGATTCAATTCTCTTCTTATATACCTTCCTTGTATATAACTTATACTTAATTCTTATACTTGACAGTATGTAAACTCTAATTACAAAAGGGGACAAGATATTTACCTCGATAAGCCCAAAATTATCAAGATTAAATGTCGATCTGAGCAACGTTTAGCTCTGCTGCAGGCGCTCGACCGCTCAAACAACCCTTAGAAGTTCTCGCAACCACTTAACAACTTCAACCGACTATGAAGGTTTTCCTTAGGGTTTCGTTTTGTATTGAAGGAAGTATTATAGTATTTACGGGCTTTTAGTATAAGGGTAACCTTGGAATACTACAAGGTATTTGGGCCAAGGTATTTTGGAATAGTAACAATACTTGGAGAATACTTTTCTACCAAGGGAGGGGGTGTATTCACGAGAACAACTAGGCAAGGGGGGGGATATCTCTCGGCCAAGGGGCCTCTCAAGAGGGAGGGCTTGGGCGAGAACTACTAAAAAGGGGAGGATTTTTAAGACTTGGAAATGTCTAAGTGTGGATGAAGAAGTTCATCAACTAAGGGGGGTATTTATAGGCCAACCAATGGCGAGATGAAGCAGTGGTAGGCAAGTGTATGGTGGAGATTTGCACAAGTGCACCTATCTACTCACAAATCCCTCACAAACATTGACCCAAGTTTTAGGCCACAAAACAAGCCACAAAATCTTGCCAGAGCGTGCGACCCTTGCCCGACTTGACCGCCCACTTGAGGTGACAAGTGTAAGCCTCTCGTTAGTCCAAAATATTTCATCTCTCGGAAAAATCCGCAAAAATTCTAAATGACATAGCGTAATTTTCCCTGCAAAGTTTGGAAAGCGTTTACGTCGGAAAGCGATTCTTTTAGGTAGTTGTGAACAAATTTTTTTAGCTAGCCTAACTTAAGGCCTAAACTTTTATGCGTCGTCCTCGCGTACATACTGCGAAATACGAGGTATATGACATATCCCCAAAATAATCACTCGCGCGTAACTATGGGTCTCGCGCCCGTAATATCAATCATGCGTGGAACTCATTCCTCAGCTGCCGGCGATGCATGATGTAAAACAACATCCGTATGTGAACACGAACACTAGATCACTGCGTCGTCAAGCCGTCGGGCCAAGTAGAATAGCCACTACGGTCAGAAGGCTAGTCGTATCCGCTTCACGGGCGAGATGCGGAAGCGACTACGGTCAAAGCTAGCCACACCGGCGAGGCAAGTATCTTAAGCTAACGTGCCTAGCCTACCGTCTCACGAGATATGGCCGTGGCAAGTATCTTAAGCTATCTACGAACTGTAGATACGATAAATGACCGGGACAAGTATCTAAAATGTGCTGTAACCACGTGTACAAATCAAGCGTGATCGCTCGTCGCGCGGCAAGCTTCGTGGATTAGCGGTCCGTGGACAAATAACATAAACCTCATGATGACGCGTACCGGCATCTTACCTCGGTATAAGCATGGCCATGAAACCGTCTTCTTTGGGCGCATGCAGTGGACCATCCGTCGATGTCGGTATGTCGAAGAAATAACAAGATAATACTCAAAGTGGGCGCGTACTGCGTGGACCATCCAGCGTGTCGGTATGTCGAACAATCAATCGGATAATGGCCCTCCAGAGAACGCGGTAGCGTAGAAACAAAACACTTGCACGTCAAGGCTATCACGACAAGCATAGGCAAGTCAGCGTGCTTTCATTTTATATCAACAATCAGGGTTTCAACCCCAAAATACTACATATTTCCTTCTTTCAAAAGACCTCTTTTTATGTAAAAGCCACGATACTAATACTCGTAGTATCAAAACACTTTTTCTTTTCAAACCAAATTTCTTCACCTTCGTAAAAACCTTTACAAGACTTTTAAAATCAAGTACTCTATACTTTTTAAACCAAGTGCTTTTCTTTTAAAACAACATCAAGTATACTTTTTGAAACCCAAATAACACTCTTTTCAAAACAAGTAACCTATACTTAAATCAAGTTACTTCTCTTTTTAGAAATCAAGTCGTTTAGCTTTCAAAATCAAATCTTTCTTTTATTCTCATAAAGTCGTTATAACTAACTTCCCGTAAAGCCATTATAACACTTTATGTTTTAAACAAACAAAATCCATTTCACGTAAATGCGTCTACGGTACTATATAGTTCCACAACAATCATGCTCAAGAGTATAGGAAGAATCACATACCTCTTGGCAATCCACAAGCCAAGTTGAGTATGCGTGGCGTAGAAGATCCACCTATAATAACCACAATATATCTATCAACCTCTAATTCTCTTAGTAGCATATTCTAAATGCAGTTCCTTATTACGGAAAATTCGGCACCTCCTCCCCGCAATCACATAAATAACCTCCCACAACAAGGCATGCTGCAAGCCAACAACTACAAGGGATTACGTCTAGGGCAGGGTACAATTACGCCTAACAATAATACTACACAAGTCTCTGTAAATACGGTCGATGTAAATCTGATTTAATCCTTTATAATCATCCTTCCAATATATCTTATACTCGATTCTAAACTACTACTGATATGTAATATCCAATTCTGATAGGGGACCAGATCATTACCTCGATAAGCCCAAAATTATCCAAGATTATAAGTCAATCACGAGCAGCGTTTGGCTCCAAATCCTTACGCTTGAACCCGCTCCAGCGACCATAGAAGTTTCTAAACAACTTCTCTTAACACTTCAACCAAGCTATGAAGATTTTTAGGGTTTCAACTGCGACTATTGGAATAAAGTGGTATTTTCGGGCTCATAGTATTGAAATAACTTTGGAATACAACTAGAGATACTAGGCTAAGGTATTTGGGATTTATACAATAATACTTGAAGTATTTTCTACACAAGTGGGGGAGGGGGACGAAAACAAGGCTAAAGGGAGGGAGTATTTGCTTTGGAAAGCTTCAAGTGTGGGATGAAATTTGTCTTCAACTTAATGGGGTATTTATAGAGGAAACAAGGGTCAAGATCTATGCAAGTGTGTGGTAAAGATTGGGCCATGTGTGTGTGGGTCCCACCACACCACATGGCCAACGAATTTAGCTCAGTGTCGTGGCCATTTCGGCGAGAGACCAGTGGCTAGCCTTGTCCTCCAGTCGACCAAGGTGCCACGTGGGGTGACACGTGTCGGCCCCGACTACGTCAAAATATTTAGTCTTAGAAAATATCCAAAATACCGAAAATCTCAAAAACAAAGTGGGCCCATAAAGCCAGTAAATTTCTCCGTGGGTCACGTGACCATTTAGAAAATAAAATCTCATAATTCTAATATAATCCGAAGTCCAAATACCAAATCAGAATCCAATTCCCGTTAACGAACCTTTTCCTTCACAAAACGGAAACTTTTAGTCGAAAAATCACGTCTTTCTTTCTTTCCAAAATTTACATGCCGTATTCTCAAATGCGTACTCACATACATTCCCTGGAACTACGGGGTATAATAATTTAATCTTCCGAAAATATCCGTAATGCCAAAAATCCGAAATTAAAGTTGGCCCCACAAACCGTAAATTCCTCCTGTGGGCCCCCACGTGACCAATTCCAGGAATATAATTCCATAATTCTTAAATATTCCAAAAAGTCCGAATATCAAATCTGGGAATCCAATTCCCATTAACGAACCTTTTTTCCTCACAAAACCCGGAAACTTTTCCGTCGAAAAAATCACACCTTTCTTTCTTTCCAATATTACTGTCGTATTCTCATACGTATGTGACATACCCTGGAACTACGGGGTGTAACAGTTAACTTGTTTAAATGGAGAATTGACATGTTAGCCATTAAAATGGTAAAAACGTATCCATTACTTGCTAAGAAGTTAATAACAAAGTAACTATAACTTATATAAAGATTGGAATATAAGTTGGAAGATTAATGAGGTAATTCCGGCATACTAACCAACTTGGATAAGTGAAATTGTAATAGTTGGCCAAGAACCCCAACTAGCAATTTGCGTTTACTTTGGACTGTATTTACATTGGACTGTATTTACATTGTTTTAAGGGGAAGATTGTTTATTACGTCCGTTTGGGCGTGTGATCCCCTTCTTTAGTTGTTGTTGTTGTTAAGGGGAAGATTGTTTATCACGTCCGTTTGGGCATGTGATCCCCTTCTTTAGTTGTTGTTGTTGTTAAGGGGAAGATTGTTTATCACGTCCGTTTGGGCGTGTGATCCCCTTCTTTAGTTGTTGTTGTTGTTAAGGGGAAGATTGTTTATCACGTCCGTTTGGGCGTGTGATCCCCTTCTTTAGTTGTTGGTGTTGTTAAGGGGAAGATTGTTTACCACGTCCGTTTGGGCGTGTGATCCCCTTCTTTAGTTATTGAATTATTGCACCTTAAATATGGCATGTTGATTACGGTTATCGGGCCTTAAAAAGGTGAAAAGTGCGTAGAAACGGGGGAAGTGCTGCCCAATTTTTCGTAGAATAGGAGATCTTACTTAGAAGAATCCTACGTAGAACTAGAAGTTGATAGGCGTGTTTTTTGACTATTATAGGTTGACACTCTGCGCGCGACATACTCGACTTGGCAATTGGATTTAGCCGAGGAGGTATGTGATCCTTTCTATCCTCTTGAGCATGTTATTTGTGAAATATATATAGTACGGTAGACGTACGTGTGTTAACTGAATTTGGTTTCACTTTGATGTCTTTTTGACTTGAGTTCTAAATATTAAGAATCTTAAAGTATTTCACAAAGAGTTATGAATCATTATTCAGAAGGAAATTAATACTTGGTTTTACACTGTTCTATGTTTGTAAGTTTATATTCCGCTGGTTACTCTGATGTATATCTACTTGGGTGCCCGGGTAAGGCACGATCCGGGCAGAGGCGGGTCGTGACCAATCCTTTGGAGGAAATTTCCTTGATCTCGTCAAGTAGAAATCCTATTATTCTCCCCAGCTCATAGAGTTTATAGTCCGGTGTTCCACCTCCTTTCATGGTATTACATAATCCAATGGCTTGCCAAGATTTCCTATCTTGTCATGATTATGTCTCTCATCGCTCGAGTGTCCGCTCGTCTTTCCTTTATTTTACATTTCACGTTGTCCTGGGGTCTATTATCTCCCCATATTTTCTTCTATCTTGATTCTTAATCATACAGGTTCATTAAATGCGTAATACGCATTGGTATCCTTCGACACTTCTTGACCATTTCTCGTGTCGTCTCGATTACTGACTCAATACCTTTTTCTAAGGTTATCTAAAATTGTAACTTTGTTGCATGAAGCGGAGATTTTCTAGTCCCGTATCTAAGGCCTAACAATATGGAGTGCAGCGTAACCTCGATAATGTCGTAAAACTATCCTTTTATGTGGGGGAGAAAGCTTATCTCCCTTTCATAATCTTCCTTGAAGTTACAACCCTAACCACAGGGTCCTGATGTGGTTTCCTCTAATATTTCTAATCATCAAGCACCGCCTAAAAACAAATCGTGTAGATTTCCAAAACTTATTAATGATGTCTTCCGCTCTTCGTCGGCATCACTCGTACTTATCCTATTCTTGCTTTGCGCTTTCTCTGGAGATTATTCGGAAAGTCGCATGCAGCGCCTTACTGCCTTGAGCTCAAGTACCCCAAGGTTACCTATCCTAAAAATCCTTCAATAATCGTACGTTCTTATCTCCGTCTCTTAACGTTCAAATTCAAATCAATTTCTTTCATGAGACAAGTCACATAGACTCCACAATTTATCATGTCAAAGAAGGAAGGAATAACTTACATATTACTAACACTTTCATTCATTTCCCATCGATAGCAGCTCAGGAAACTAGAATCGAACCTATCCCTCTCTATAGTCAACCTTGGCATATAAGAAGCCAACTAGTACAACCCCATAATGACCTCAAGGTCTGTCATATCCGACTCTAATAGGTCTGCTAGGGTCTAACGACTGTATCATCACCGGGCAAATCTTATATACCCGCTCAGCTACCACCCCATCACTCACGGTGTAGCTACCTCGAAAGGTTCTTGTCTGGCTGTAAAAGGAAGAGGTTAGTTCACAACTCTGAAAGCCGAAGACGAAGCGAGGAAGGCAGCTCTTATGGATTCAGGCTCTATTCTTTTACACTTCGTTGCTCTCTTTCTTACTGGTCGTACTCTTTCCGTACTTCCATACTTATTCTAGTTATACGTACATAATTTCTATCACTGCTTCTGTCTTTCAAATCCTCAGAGTTACTACATCCACACAATTTAAGGCTATTTCTAGATCTCCCGATCCGGTTCCGGTGGAATACGTCCACGAACTCGTACAATGATTAAATAGACTTGGGCCTTACACCCTCGTGACCCTGTCACGTAGCGGGACCACCCTCAATTGACCCAGCTCCAATTCGGGCTATGGGTTGACCGATGTTGGTCAGCGGCCCGACTCGTAGTCGCTTAATTCTTATTCCTTATGCGAATCAATTCTTACTGCGAGAAACATACAGAAGGTCTCAGTGATATCGATATTCTAAGGCTCATGATTTCCATGCCCGAGCCTACATTACCTTTCCCTCGCATACGGGTAAGATAACTTCTCATAAATCCACAATTGTGTTGTCTTTAACCACAACAACCATAATTACTCCATACGGGTCTCATCCGTACAATTCTCTTAAGCATACCACGTAGCTTAATCCATTTACTTAGCCTTCCATTAAGTCCCTTAAGATGATTTTTTTAAGGGTTCATTCCCCTCTTCTCATCAATTCTATTTCCAATTAGCACATAAAACCTTGATGAGAATTCATTAAACTGTTTCATACCTTCCCGGTATCTATTAGTCCTTACCAATTCTTGGTAATCTCTAATCATCCTAGGCAACACATATATGACCCTCATCGTAAATTCGTATAGTCGTACATCGTGATACCAATTATACAATAATTCTTACCAACGGATCGTGATCCATATCATCCTTTTCGGGTCCTTGTTGCCTTTCTCATTGCCGATCAACATAACTCGTTAGGAGAGAATACCCAACAACATGACTCTATCATACGATCTTAGAGTGAGAAGAATAGAAACCAATCCTAAATATCCTGTAGCCTCCGGATTATAGGTGTGGTGCACAACACGCCGATAATCAAGACTCTACTAGATACGATCTGTAGACACTTTCCGAGGACTAACTGCTTTGATACCACTTTTGTCACGACCCGACCTCGGGCTGCAGCGATGCCTTACGGGCACCACTAGTAGGTATACATCGGAGAAAATGTTATACCGTATTTCAGTATGTACATAAGGAATACGTACAAAATCTAGCCTTAAAGTTTAGGCACAAGGCGTTTTTGGGCACAACTCACAAAAGCGAATAGTTTTCCGGCGAAAGCGTTTCCACGGCTTTCGTAGGGTAAATTCGGCTATGTCATTTCTAATTTTTGCGGATTTTTAGAGGCGAAACATTTTGGACCAGCGGAGGCGACACTTGTCACCCTCCGATTGATGGATGTGAGGCGTTCTTAGGGCGAATTGAAGGTCTTATTTTGTCTTGGAGTTGGTAGGATATTTTGTGTGCAAGTTGGCGAGGACACTTGCCTAATCTTGACCTTACACTTGCCTTGCACTTGGCATAATCTTGGCCATTGGTTGGCCATCCCTTGACCTATAAATACCCTCTTGTGATGAAGAGTTCTTCGTCCACAAAAGCTTTCAAGTCTAAAATCCTTCCCTCTCCTTTGATAGCCATTTTGTCCAAACACCTCCCCCTTTTGAGTAAAGTTTGGCGAGGCCCCTGCCTGGCGAAATCTACCTCCCTTGGTAGAAAAGTTGCCTTCTAGTATTGTTATAATGCCCAAAATACCTAGCCCAAATCCCTTAGTACTTAGTAGAAGTTGTGAAGAACTACAGGTTTCCTTGGATTTATCGGACGTACAACTTAGGAGCTAAGCCTTGCTCGGATCGACTTTTATCTAGGATATTATTGGGCTTACAGGTAAATAATCCTAACCCTCTTTTGTATTAGAGAATACATACTGTAGTAGTATTAGAATAAGTATTAAATACTTAGAAGAATATTACAAAATAGAATTGAACTGTTATCACAGTAGAAGGGTTTAAAAGAAGAATAATCAAACTGTACTTACTTAGGACTGTTTTCCTGATGAACTTGAGTAGCTCAGGGTAGGGAAGTCTTGCCCGATTTTCCGTAGAATAAAGGACCCTCTGCTTAGAAGCTGTTTCTGAGTAGTCTGAGGCGTTGATAGGCGTGTCGACTATTATAGGTTGATTCTCTGCGCGACATATTCAACTTGGCGGTGGTTTTGTAGAGAAGGTATGTGATTCTTCCTAAAGCATGATATTTTAAAATATATATGTAATGCGGTAGGCGTACATGTGTTAAGCGAATAATAACTACGGCAATGTCTTTTGACTTAAGCTGAATAATACTTACGGCAATGTCTTGCGACTTAAGCACGAATAATAAGGATCGAAAGCATTTCAAAGAATCTTGAATCATTTTTATGAAGAGAACTAATTGGTTTTTAAAACAGAAACTTAAGAGTTATACTAGCTTTATGGGAAGTTAGGTATAACCACTTAAGAATAATAAAAGGAGCAGTTTACCTATGTGTTTATAACAGACTTATATTGATTTGTGAAAAGAATAATAAGATGGTGTGATAAGTAGACATGATATGATGCTATGTGTGTTAGTGTCTTGTAGCGTTTGTATAAGAAGTATTCTTGTTGTGCTTATGTTGTTTAACGATAAGTTGTTATGTTAGTGTAATATCACTCGCCTCTTGACATATTAGGGGTTAAGCTGCCTCCGTCGGGGTAGACTTCGGTGATGCAGGACCGTGATTCGAGAATACCTCATGCGGGTCGGGGACTATGCGGAGCTACGGAGTTCGGAGTTAGTGATGCGGGGTTATACCTCATGCGGTCTATGTGGCGTGCGGACTACGAGTCGGGGCGATGCGAGGAGTAGCTACCCTCGATGCGGGGTTATATACCCTATGCGGGCCTACGTGAGTGTCTATGCGGACTTCTGAGAGTCGAGATTAGGCTTGCATGGTGATACTACGGGCAATTGGCCTGCTTGATCATTCGCGACCTAGAAAAGACACATTCTGATTTACCTATTGTTGCTCTTGTTTATGATGTATGCTTATGTGCGATTACCTTAGTTGTTTCATACATATATATGGCGATTTTAAAATGATATGTTTTCATTTAAGTACTTACAGTTTCACATACTTAGTACTGTCTTGACCTCCTTGAAGCTGCGTTCATGCGCGGTAAGAGCAGTGCTAGATCCACATCCTTAGGATCTCTTTGCATTGGTGTCGGGAGCTCCGTCTTATAGGAGGCTCTACTTTTGGTATGATCTCCTGTATTGTAGTTAGTTCGTACATTCGGGGTATGGCGGAGCCCTGTCGCCATAGTTGTTACTTCCTTAGAAGTGCGTAGTCTATTGTACAATTGGGATGCTTGCAAAAACTTGGGTTATATATATATGCAGAAAGACAAGCTTTTCATCGAGATAAAGCGTGTCTCATTTACAAGCTGTTTCATGTCTTGTTTTATATTTCGTGATTTTCTCGATGTATGGCGCTTGGGTGCGGGTAAGGTACGATCCACGGGCCGGGCAGTCGTGACAAAAGTGGTATCAGGCGATCCACGGGCCGGGCAGTCGTGACAAAAGTGGTATCGAGCGATTAATCCTCGGAAAGTGTCTACTGACCGTATCTAGTAAGTCTTGATTATCGGTGTGTTGTGCACCACACCAATGTCGGAGGCTATAGGATATTTAGGATTGGTTTCCATTCTTCTCGTTACGAGATCGTGCCTTAGAAGGCGTGTTATAAGTCGGACCCCTAACGTATCCACTTTTACATATGATTATGCCTCGCGTAAGGCAACCGGGCCCAGAGCAAAGCGTGAGGAGCTTCAGTGAGACACCCAAGTCACGAGGGCTCGGGCCCGATCTATACGAGGCGGCGAGTTCTACGGCGCCGCGACCCGAGAGGTTTAGGGCGCGGCGGCGTGATGAACCTGATACCTACACCTCGGTCCATGCTTTGGAAGCGAATGAGATGGATTCTGAGAGAGATGGCGATTCTGCGCGGAGATCGTGGCCGTATGAGAGCAGTGAATCTGGCGATTCAGTCCAGCCCGATCGTACCGTGGTTCACGAGGCGAGAGTTTGAGCTATGAGACTTCACGAGTTGTAGCACTTGAGTTTCTGGTCGGCGGAGGATGATCGCGGGAGTTCATCCGTCGATTCTGAAGGATTTTGAGAGTGATCGGGCGTCGGAGGCCAGTCAGTGATCTTTGGTTCCACATAAATTTGCGTGATCTGCGATCGATTGGTTTGATCGTGGGAGTTATCGGGAAAGCAGCGTCCCACTTTGGGATGAGTTCTCGAGGCTTTCCTCGCTCACTTGCCTCGCGGATGAGGAGGCGCGGGTGATAGATTTTCTTCTTTGGCGAGAGAAGGGCGCCTGATCGGGAGTACAATGTCGAGTTTGATTCATTGCCTCGATATGTCAGCGTTAGTAGCGAATATGGAGGATAGGGTGCGCTATTCGTCAGGGCTAGATGATTATATGGCGAGTCGTATGCGGGTGTTTCTCTTCGGCCGGGTATGGACATTACCATGCGAGCTCATGCTCTTGGATGCGAGGCGTAGACCGGCGGGTTGTGGCGGCAGCGAAGAAGACCGGGGCGGCGGTCTTTTGGTGGCTGCTCGTGGTGGCGGCCTCGGCGGCGATCTGGGTGCACCACGGCCCGGCTGAGCACTCTGCGGCGTCCTCGGCCGCGCGAGATATTCGAGGCGGACGGGGCCCCGGGACTTGAGCGTCGAGCGGCGGAAGTGCGGCGTCGGGACCACCCCGCCGGTGTGGCCGTCACGGTAGATCGGCCGGGAGTTGTGGTGCTACGGGAGCTTGTTTGATTGTGGCAGCGGGGTCACTATCGGCTGTCAGGCCAAGAGGCGATCTTGATGGTAAGTCCCTACGAGTTCTTTCGCGGTCTTCATCCCAGCGGCTACTCGCCCGGAGAATAAGGTACTCGTGGACGGCCAGTCGCGGCGAGTCGTGGCGCGAGTCTAGTTCTAGCGGTCCTCGAGCGCATTTATGCTTTGTCGGTAAGCGGGATCAAGAGGCCTCACTTTGATGTAAATCACGGTACCTTATCGGTTTACGGGTTTGATGTGTATGCTTTGATAGATCGGGTTCTACTCATCCTATATATCTCCACTTGTTGCTAGTAGGATAGGGATAGAGCACGAGTCCATGAACCGCTTCCGAGGTAGCTACGCGATGGTGATTCGGTGGTAGCTCGGCGGGTATATAGAGCTTGTCTGTGACCATTCTGATCGTCGGACCCTAGCGACTTGATAGAGTTGGAGATGATTGACCGGCGTGATCATGGGGATGGATTGGCTAGCTTCTTGCACTACGCCAATGTAAGCTGCGAGAGAAAGTAATGCAGTTCGGTTTCTGAGAGCCGGTTGTTGAGTGGGAGGAGCACGGTATCGTAGAGGGTAGGTTTATTTCCTACCTCGAGGCTAGGAAGATGGTGCGAGAAGGGTATATCTACCATCTCGTTCGGGTGTTTGATCACGAGGCTGCGGTGCAGTTTTGATCGATTCGATAGTCGAGAGTTCCCGGGCGTGTTTCGGGCGACCTCCGGGTATCCCTCACGAGAGGAGATTGAGTTTTGTATAGACATATTATCGGACACTCGGCCTATTTCCATTCGCCATCTGAGAATGGCACTGCGAGTTGAGAGAGTTGAAGGATCGGCTTAGGGATTTCTTTGGAGAAGGGCTTCATCGGGCCTAGTGTTTCTCCAGGAAGCGCGGTATTGTTCGTGAAGAAGAAGGGCGGGGCAGCTGCGCATGTGTGTTGATCTGACGGTGAACAAGGTGACCATTAAACGAATACCGCTTCCCGGGATTGATGATTTGTTCGACCGGTTGCGAGTGCGAGATGTTTCTCAAGATTGATCTGCGATCGGGCTATCATCAGTGCGAGTCGAGAGGTGGATGTCCTAGGGTGCATTAGGACGATGCGGGCATTATGAGTTCGGTCATGTCTTTTGGGTTGACGATGCTCGTGGTATTCATGGATTTGATGAGCGAGTGTTCAAACCATTTTGGACACGTTTGTGATAGTGTTCATTGATGATATCTTGGTTTATTCGCTCGGAAGCGAGGCATGCGGATCATTTGAAATTTGTCTTGTGATTCTCGGGACCAACGATTTATGCGAAAGTTTTCCAAATGTGAGTTTTGGTTGACTTGGTGGCTTTTCTTGGGCATATTATGGGTGATGGCATTGAGTGAATCGGCCAAGATCGAAGCGATCGAGGACTTGGCCTGAACCTACTACTCAGCGAGAGGTTCGCGATTTTACGGGCCTTGCGAGGATATTATCGGCGATTCGTGGAGAAGTTTGCTATCTATCTGCACCGTTGACTAGGTGACTCGAAAGCGGCCAAGTTTGATGGTGATGCTTGTGGCGGGGTTTCGATTCTTGAAAAGAGGCGGCGGCCGCCCGTTCTTACTCTTCCGGAGGTCGAGCGGTTATGTTGTGTATTGCGATCGTCGAGGCATCGGGTTGGGATGTGTGTTGATCACGGCGGGGCAAGGTTATAAGCGTATGCATCGGCGGTGAAGAAACACGAGGAACTACCCGCGCGATTTGGAGTTAGCGGCGGTGATTCACGCCTTGAAGATCTGGAGGCACTATTTGTATGGGGTTCATGTGGATATTTATCAGACCACGAGCCTCGGTATATCTTGACGGAGGAAGGCGAACTACGGCGAGGCGGTGGTTAGAGTTGCTTAAGGATTACGATGTCGATATCTGTACCACCGGGAAAGGCCAATGTTGTGGCGGATGCTCTTAGTCGTAGGTCGATGGGAGCCTATCGGATGTGCGGCTAGAAAGGAGGACATGGTTCGTGATTTGCATCGATTAGCGAGCCTTGGTGTCAGTTTGATTGATTACGATAGCGATGGGGTTCGAGTTCGTGAGGTTCTTTGAGTCTTCCATCGTCGAGGAGGTGAAGAGCAGCGATTCGAGATCGATTTTGACACGTTATCGTGTCTGACTCTTCGTGAGGCAAGGGTCGCTTTTGAGTAGCACTTTGATGGGGTGCTAAGGTTTGAGAAGCGAGTTGTGTGTTCGGATGTTTGAGGACTTGGCGGCGAGTTCTTGGGAAGCACACAGCGGCGTTACTCTATCCGTCGAGGTCGACCAAGATGTACCACGACGCCGATCGTGTATTGGTGGGATGGCTTGAAGAGGGCGTTGCGAGTTCGTAGCTCGATGCGTGTTGTCGATGGGTGAAGGTAGAGCACGGAGGCACGGTGGTTTGTTGCGACGATTGAGATCGACACGGAAGTGGGAGGTAATCAGCATGGATTTTATCACGGGATTACCTCGCTCGGAGGAACATGATTCTATATGGGTTATCGTCGGCGGTGTGAAATCAGCCCACTTTCTTCCGTCGGGGCGACTTTTAGGTGAGGATTATGCGGACTTTACATCAGAGATCATCGGTGCATGGAGTCCTATTTCCGATCATATCGACGGAGAGCGGTTTCGGCTAACCGGAGAGTCTTTCGAGAGGTTTAGGGGCGGTGAGCACAGTCTGCATTCCATCCACGAGCGGACGGGCGGGCGAGCGCCTTATCGGACTCTTGAGGATATCTTTGCGAGCTGTGTTATCGACCGGGTAGGCTGGGAGGATCATTTGCCTCTAGTTGAGTTTGCGTACAATAATAGCTACCACTCCGGTATTGAGATGGCGCCTTATGAGGCCTTGTATGGGAGGAAGTGCGGTCGCCTATAGGTTGGTTCGATGTGGGCGAGTGCGATTAGTAGGACGGTTTGGTGCGGCGGCGATGGATAAGTGAAGCTTATCGGGAGAGGTTCTTGGCGGCTGAGTCGAAGTCATATGCGGATCATCATCGTCGGCATCAGGTTGAGGTTCATGATTGGGTTTTCTAAAGGTGTCACCCATGAAGGTGTGATGAGATTCGGGAAGAAGAAACTTCGGCCCAGTACATTGGGCGTTTCAGTTGTCGCGAGGTAGGCAAGGTTACTATGAGTTGGATCTTAGTCAGGCACGGAGGCGATCATCAGGTTTTCACGTATCTATCTTTGAGAGATGTATCGGGGATCATCTAGGTACACCGTTGGCGATGTCGGTGTGGGGTTATCGTATGAGAGATTCCATAGCGATGTCGATCGTCGAGTTAGGCGTCTGCGGACGAAGGGCGTGGCTTCCGTCAAAATCTTGTGGCGGAGCAGGCTCGGGAGGAGATGGCGTGGGAAGGCGAGGAGGACATGAGGCGAAGTATCCTCACCTATTCCACACCTCGGGTAATTCACTTTCCTACTTGTAACTTTTCGTTATCATTTCTGCCTCAGTGTTGTTCTGTGGCCGTGGGTGGCATTTGCGAGTGTTTAAGTTTTGACGAATCTTATCGTTAACTGTGGTGGGAAGGAACATTCGGGACGAATGTTTCTAAGGAGGAGAATGTTATACCGTATTTCGGAGTATGTCGTGAGGAATACGTACAAAAGTCTAGCCTTAAAGTTTAGGCACAAGGCGTTTTTGGGCACAACTCACAAAGCGAATAGTTTTCCGATGAAGCGTTTCCACGACTTTCGTAGGGTAAATTCCGGCTATGTCATTTCTAATTTTTGCGGATTTTTAGAGGCGAAACATTTTGGACCAGCGGGAGGCGACACTTGTCACCTCCAATTGATGGATGTGAGGCGTTCTTAGGGCGAATTGAAGGTCTTATTTTGTCTTGGAGTTGGTAGGATATTTTGTGTGCAAGTTGGCCAGGACACTTGCCTAATCTTGACCTTACACTTGCCTTGCACTTGGCATAATCTTGGCCATTGGTTGGTCATCCCTTGACCTATAAATACCCCTCTTGTGATGAAGAGTTCTTCGTCCACAAAAGCTTTCAAGTCTAAAATCCTTACCTCTCCTTTGATAGCCATTTCGTCCAAACACCTCCCCCTTTTGAGTAAAGTTTGGCGAGGGCCCCCTGCCTAGCCGAAATCTACCCCTCCCTTGGTAGAAAAGTTGCCTTCTAGTATTGTTATAATGCCCAAAATACCTAGCTCAAATCCCTTAGTACTTAGTAGAAGTTGTGAAGAACTTCTAAGGTTTCCTTAGAGCTATCGGACGTCTGACTTAGGAGCTAAGCCTTGCTCGGATCGACTTTATCTAGGATATTATTGGGCTTACAGGGTAAATAATCCTAACCCTCTTTTGTATTAGAGAATACATCTTGTAGTAGTATTAGAATAAGTATTAAATACTTAGAAGAATATTACAAAATAGAATTGAGCTATCACGGTAGAAGGGTTTAAAGAAGAATAATCAAGTGTACTTACTTAGAATTTGTTTTGATGAACTTGAGTAGCTCACGGGTAGGGAAGTCTTTGCGATTTTAGTAGAATAAAGGACCCTCTGCTTAGAAGTTTCTGAGTAGTCTAGGCGTTGATAGGCGTGTCGACTATTATAGGTTGATTCTCTGCGCGACATATTCAACTTGGCGGTGGTTTCGAGAAGGTATGTGATTCTTCCTAAAGCATGATATTTTAAAATATATATGTAATGCGGTGAGGCGTACATGTGTTAGCGAATAATAACTACGGCAATGTCTTTTGACTTAAGCTGAATAATACTTACGGCAATGTCTTGCGACTTAAGCTGAATAATAAGGATCAAAGCATTTCAAAAGAATCTTGAATCATTTTTAGAAGAGAACTAATTGGTTTTAAAGCGAAGCTTAAGAGTTATACTAGCTTTATGGGAAGTTAGGTATAACCATTTAAGAATGATAAAAGACAGTTTACCTATGTGTTTATAACGATTTATATTGATTTGTGAAAAGAATAATAAGATGGTTTGATAAGTAGACATGATATGATGCTATGTGTGTTAGTGTCTTGTAACGTTTGTATAAGAGAGTATTCTTGTTGTGCTTATGTTGTTTAACGATAATTTGTTATGTTAGTGTAATATCACTCGCCTCTTGACATATGCAGGGGTTAAGGCGCCTCCGATGCGGGGGTAGACTCGAGGTGATGCAGGACCGTGATTGAGAATACCTCATGCGGGTCGAGGGACCTATGCGAACTACGGGAGTTCGGGTTAGTGATGCGGGGTTATACCTAATGCGGTCTATGTTGCCATGTGGACTACGAGTACAGGACGATGCAGAGGAGTAGCTACCCTCGATGCGGGGTTATATACACTATGCGGGCCTACGTGAGTGGCCTATGCGGACTCTGAGTCGAGATTAGGCTTGCATGGTGATACTACGGGCAGTGGCCTGCCGATCATTCGCGGCCTAGAAAAGACACATTACGATTTACCTATTGTTGCTCTTGTTTATGATGTAGCTTATATGCGGTTAGTTACCTTGGTTGTTTAAATACATATATGTAAACGATTTTAAAATGATATGTTTTCATTTAAGTACTTATAGTTTCACATACTTAGTACTGTTGTCTTGACCTCCTTGAGGCTGCGTTAAATCTGCGCGGTAAGAGCGGCGGTGCTAGATCCACATCCTTAGGATCTCTTTGCATTGGTGTCGGGAGCTCCATCTTATAGGAGGCTCTACTTTTGGTATGATCTCCTGTATTGTAGTTAGTTCGTACATTCGGGGTATGGCGAGAACTGTCGCCATAGTTGTTTACTTCCAGAAGTGCGTAGTCTATTATGCAGTTGGGATGTATTGCAAAAACTTGGGTTATATATATATGCGAAAGGCAAGCTTTTCATCGAGATAAAATGTGTCTCATTTTACAAGTATTTCATGTCTTGTTTTATATTTCATTGATTTTCTACGATGTATGGCTTGGGTGCGGGTAAGGTACGATCCACGGGCCGGGCAGGTCGTGTGAAGAAAACGTGGAATAAACTCATAGACATGGAACAATACAAAATAAGAAAGCAGGCTAGCAGATAAGGTCGCCTTTCAACATATATATAAATATCAAAAGCAGAACATTTACATCCTTTACAAACCCAACTCACGCGGACTACGGACCTCACAGAGTTTTGACATAGAAACTATGATGGGGCGGGGCCCGCCATACCCCAGAATGTACTGCACATACAGCGGCAGGAACCATACGAAAGATAAGCCTCGGAGAAGCGGAGCTTCCCAGAAGCTGTGATCTATGGCGAGGATCAACAGCGGTGTACCTCTACTGCGGCATGAGCGGCCCGAAGGAGGTCGATCAACGGTACCAAGTATGTGAAATTGAAAGTGTTGTAATGAAATCACAATAGTCCAAAACAAATCCACAGACATGTATGAAAAACCAATTAACGATGCGGTGCCATAGTATATACGAGTAAATAAGTGTAACTGGCGGTTACGAATAGGCGACCAATGATCGAACTAGGTCCGTTCGCCCATAGTATCATTGCGCAACTCTAATCTGAACTCCCGCGATCGCGCCAGGTCGCGTGGACCGCGTAAGTACTCCGCCGCGTCGGAAGCAAACGCGGTAATTCACGGGACCTTGTCTGCGTGAGCCCTTGGACTCGCGTGAGGTATTCCTCGCATAGGACCTGCGTCTGCGTGAGCCCGCAGGCGCGTGAGGTACTCCTCTCGTCGGGAGCAAACCGCGGAATATGAACAACGTAACATGGCGAGGTTTAAGTGATATAATACAAACACAACCGACCATCGTAAACCACATAAGCACATTAAGAAACCCCTTAACATAAAAGTTTCAAGGCGCTATACAGTAGTATCAAAACACGTTTACTTATCAAACCAAGTTACTACACCTTCAGAAAATCATTACAAGACCTTTAAAATCAAGTAAGTAAACCGTTCTTTTTATCCTCCTCAAGTCGTTATAACTAACTTTCCATAAAGCTATTATAACACTTATATTTTAAGCAATTTAAAACATCACACTCTTTTGAGAAACCAAGAGAACCTATTCTTTTAAAACCAAGTATCTATTTCTTTCCGAATAATGATTACAACTTTTTAGAATAATTCAAGGCTCTTAAGATTTTGAAGTCAAGTCAAGGACATCAAAATGAAACCAAATTCATTTAACACATGTACGTCTACCGTACTATATATTTCATAATAATCATGCTCAAGAGGATAGGAAGAGTTCACATACCTCCTCGGCTTAATCCACTTGCCAAGTCGAATATGTCGCGCGTAGAGTATCAACTTATAATAACCATAACACGTCCATCAACTTCTAGTTTTCTTCGTAGAGTATTTCTAAGCATAAGGTCTCTTCTTCTACGGAAAATTGGGAAGTACTTCCCCTCTTTCTACGTACTTTTCCACCTTTTTCAAGGCCCGAAATCAATAACTAATTGCCACATTTAAGGCGCAATAATACAACAAGTCAAAGGGGATTACACGCCTAACTAGACGTGTAAAATTCAGCCCCTTAATCTACCAAAGTTGTCCATAATACTACTCCATAGTCAATGTAAAAGCAGTCAAAGTCGATGTAAAGCAGTCAAAGTCCACTGTAAAAACAATCCATAGTCCAAGTCCTTTAGTTGGTGTTCTTGACCAACTACTACAATCAAAACTGTCCAGTTTTTGGCTAGCATGCCAATACTTGTTTTATTACTTCTTTAATATTCCAACTTATATTCCAATCTTTATATAAGTTACATTAACTTGTTATTAACAAGATTCCTTCATGTCAACAAGTAATAGGTAATGTTTTAACAACTTTAATGGCTAGCATGCCAATTTCGGTTTTAACATCTTATTAAGGTCAAATCTTTTCAATCTTCCTTCCACATATCACATACTCATTTATATACTACTAACATATGTAATTTCCAACTTCACTATAAGGACAAAGATTATTACCTCAATAAGCCCAAAATTTTCCAAGATTATAAGTCGATCCTTAGGAATGTTAGCTCCTATTGCTTACGTTCCAATCCACTCCAAGAAACCCTTAGAAGTTCCTAACCAACTTCTCTTAACACTTCATCCAAAAATATGAAGATCACCTTAGGGTTTCAACTGCGACTATCGGATTAACGTAGTATTTTGGGATTTTTGTTGGGATATCTTTAGAACACTACTAGGGACACTTGGTTTAAGTATTGGGATTTATCAACAACAATTTAAGAATTGTTCATCACAAATGGGGGGGGGGGGGGTGCCGAGAGTCACCTTAAGGGAGGGAGTATTGTTCTTGAAAATCTCTAAGTGATGAAGTCTTCAACCTCAAGGTGTGTATATATAAGACAACCAAGAGCTAGGATCAAAGCAAGTGTGTGGTTGAGATTGGGGACAAGTGTGTGGGGGTCCCACAAGACACTTGTCCAACAAATATCTTAAGCCACTTGGCCTAGCATTCTCGCCCAACATGGGCCACATGGGGGTGACATGTGTCGTCCTCCTATTGGTCCAAAATATTTCATCTCCCCACAATCTCAATAATTGGTCGAATATCGAAAACCTTGTGGGTCCCACAAAGTCGTAAAATTTCCCGGGTGGGCCCCACATGACCAAATCTGAAAATAAAATTCCATAATTCTTATAAATCCTATAAGTCTCAATTACCAAAATTGAGAATCCAATTCCCAATAATAAACTTTTTTCCTTCACGAGGTTCGGAATATTTTTCATAAAAAAAAAAGAATTTCTTCTTCCTTTCCAAACTTAAAGTCGCGTTCTCTTACGTACGTCCTTATATACATATCCTGAAACTACGGGGTGTAGCAATATTGATATAGTTGATCATGTGGATAGTCATGAAAAGAAAAATACTTTGAAAAATGATGGTTTTCTTTATGAGAGTGAAATTACATGTTTGCATTCCTCATCATTCATTAATTATTCTCTCTTTAAAGATAATGTCTTATTTGGTGATGACATGACTAGTGAAAATGAGGTGCATATTGGTATGTATTGTGATGATAAACATGTAGCCACATTTGAATGCTACAAAGTATTTGGTAATCCACTATTGGAGGATGATTCCCTCCCCGATGATGGAAAGTATTCTTGAGGGCTTGTGGCCCACTTGATGGACCAACTCCATGTTTGGAAAAAGCTTCCAAAAATGAAGAGTGCTCTTTAAAGAAGGGGAGCAATTTGGAAGGAAAAGAATATACTTTTTGGAAGGTCTATGCTAGATCTTCTAACCTAAATGGGGAGGAGATGCTACTGAAAGCTTGGCATAGGATCGATGAGCTTAAATGTAAAACTCTCTCTCTCTTGATGAACTTGATTATGTGACTAACTTGTTTGTGGAGTTTCATCAAAAGAGGAGACTTTAAGAGGAATTTTGGAGGGAACCTCATTATCCAAAAACTTGGTATGATGTCACGTCTTATACTTCCTTGAGGACGGTATTCATGGTTTATGCTTATTCTTGGGCTTTCTAAAGCCATAAAGGTAACTTCTTTGTATAATGAATGTGGTAGTAACACTTCTAGTCATTCATGTGATTCTTTACTAGTGTTATTACTTAATTTTATGTTGGGCTTGCATGGAGAATGTGAGCAAAATAGTGTGGGGTATTCCTTTGTATTTGACCCCAATGTTGACTTGATAGTGGATCCTTTCTTGGGATGGGCTAGTGTAATAATTAGACTATTGAATTGGGTTGGTTTTGTTTGTGATATTGCACTTAGTCATGAGGGAGATTAGTTGTTTCTCGACTTAAGGGAATATATGTGATTCTTGAATGCTAGGATCAGTGTGAACTTGCATTTTTGTTTTCCTAAATGCATTGGATTCCTTAATTTACCCTTTTGTCAACATATCTTGAATAGGCAAGTGCTTTGGGAATTATTGGGATACATAGTATTTCTAGATCCTTATGATGCTTGGTTATATCATAAAAGTGAGCCATTTAGGAAGCTCGTGGGCGACTGTGAAAGCTAAAATTTGTGATAAGAGTTTTGAACATGCATTTCCATACCACATGCCTTTTAGTGATCGATACATGTCCTTTGAAGGTCATGGAATGATAAGTCATAAATGCATATATTGTGTGGATGATTGTTTGGAAGAATCATGGAGATGAATGCCAATTGATGGAAGCAACATAATGTGGTTAGAAGTGTAATTCATGGCTAAAAAGTGCAATTCGTGGTAAGGAATGCAATTTATGCAATTCATGGTTAGGAGTGCAAATTCGAGGATATGATTACAATTCAAGAGGAGAAGGGCCAATGTTGGATTATTTGTACAAAGACCACTTTTTTAGATCTTTGTTATAATAGGGATACTATATAAGGAACCCTTAGCCTTATTTTTCATCCTTAACTTGAAGATTAATGTTGAATTCATATGAGTATGTTAGTATTATCTTAGGATAGTTTGTGGTGTTAATTAGTGTTTAGTGATAGATAATTAATGTGGATTCCTTAGTTGGTTATTGAACCCAATTCCATCAATTTCATAATTGGGTTGTTACTTGTGGATTCATTTGAATCATCTCTTTTGTTGAAATTGAATAATATATGTTCTTTTGGTTGAATTCAATTGGAAAGGTTTGAATTTCATATATCCAAGTTTGTTCATAAATTCATTACCAATTGGATTTTGCTTCTATCCCTCTATTATCATCCCTAATTTTCTTATTATTTTAGTTTTTGCATTTTTGTTGATTGAATCAGTGTCTTCCACATGCCGGATCGTATCAAGTCCTGTAACTTTGGTTTTTCTTTTAAGAGCATATATAAGGGGATCAATCAAACCTTCAAGCAAACAAACATTTCGATGTGCTGGTGTCTCCCCCCAAACATTATTTGCTTTCATTGTAATAGCTTTCATTAATGCAATGAAACTTTCTTTGATTCTCATTCTCTTTTCTATTCTCTTAATTGCTTTTGACATTGGTTTTCTCGTACGACACTGACAGTCTCATCAGCGTATAGAGGACCTGTTGGCGTATAGTACCATAAGGACATCGATTGCTTAGCCTTATGTCGCCCTTCTAAGAAGTCTTAGAAAGGTGTCACATAACATTACTACATTTTTTAATACACTGAGCATGAGCATGTAATTGCACTTCATGATGCATGTGATGAAGAAGATAGTCTGTAGGCGACCACCGGTCCTATGTGAGATAACATAAGCCATTGGTTTGGGTCCTAGCGTATTACGATTTTATCATGCCATTTACTATAGGTAAGATGTCGGGTTTAAGTTTAGTGCATTATGGCTCATCATGCCACATATTGAGGATAAGACATTGGGTTTGACTCATGAGGATAGGAGGACAACCATAATAATAATACATCGACTTAAACCCGCCACACTATTAAAGTAACACATTAGATTCAAGTCTCAATGCACTATGATGATATGATGATAATGTGAGAGACCTAACACTTTTCAATGGTAAGACGGTTCGAGTCCCAACATGTTGCTTGTAAGGCGTTGAGGCTATGAGTATGCATTCGTATATTATTGAGATAAGGTACTACAAGTGCATTTGTATATATGTATATGACAAATATTATATGAGGCATGTGTATGAATTCAGATTTCAGTGTATGTGGCATGTAAATGCACTTTTACTTCATTGCACTCATTATTTTATAAAGGTGTGTCTGTGGTTGTCAAGATAGGGTCGATAATGCTTGCTTGATTAGTTATGAAATGGGAAATGTGAGTGAATTCAGATTTCACGGTATGTGGCATGTACATGCACTTGCACTTTATTGAACTCATTGTTTTATAAGGACTTGTCCCCTACTGTTAGGGCCAGGTCGATAATCCTTGCTTGATCTTTGTGGTTGACCACTTACTGATCTATGTCGGGCCAGGTTGATAATACTTGCTTGATCCTTGTGGTTCACCACTTACTGCTCTATGCCTTCCTACAACTAATAATACTACAGACTCATTTTTTAGAAAGGCCATAGTTGTATTAAAGGGGAGCCTTGGAGTAAATGACCAGGAGGTTGCGTGTTCAAGCCGTGAAAACAACCTCTTGTAAAAATGCAAGGTAAAGCTGCGTACGATAACCTTTGTTGTCCGAGCCTTCTCCGAACCCCATGAATAGCGGGAGCTTAGTGCATTGGGCTGCCATAGTTGTATTAAAATGAAACTAAGAGAAAATTGTATTAACATTACACTGACAAACGCTAAAAAAGATATGTGCATTAGCACCGAAGAGCAAAGATTAAGTCACAAAGAAATCTAGCATGCATTCATTGTCATTTGAAAGTTCTTCTTTACACCAAAAGTTCTTCATTTTGATCTTCTGTATGGAGCTTTGTCTTCAGAACACCTTGAATTCTTATCCCTCCTTATTGTCTACCAAATACTCGAAGGACCACCTCACTAGGCTTTATTCATGTTTGGTCTACCCAAACAATTCAAAAGCTAAAAGGGGTTATTTGGCCACTACGAGAGGTAATTGTGCAATGCAAATACAAGTAGCGATGGTTTCTGCCTTTTCCGAATATAAATAACATCTTGTACATAATTTAACTCATATCCTTTATAAATTCTCTTGTGTTAAGCAAGCTTCCTTTGCCACTGACCATGTAAACATGTAACTTTGTATGATACAAGTCAATCTTCATCAAGAACATGTAAACCAAGCCGATGTAGGGATTGCTACTTTGGAGGCTTAAGGGATGCTTGGAATACAGACTTGAAGCTCGAGAGTGTGCTTAAGTGGAAGTACAAGACTCCACTTAGAAGAAAAAAGAAGGTGGTTATGTATGAAAAAGAGGCTACTCTATAAATACAAGCCATTATTCTTTAAGAAGACTAAAGAAGGCTCTTATTTCATTAAGGTTGTTTTGTAATAGCTTAGCTTAGTCTTCCTATCCTAGTTAGTATAAACACTAGATTTGTTATTTTCATTAAGGGAGACTATTTTGATGAATAATGATATTTTGATACTCTTTTGCGAGTTTGAGAGCTTGTTGAAGATGTGATTGTTTCTTTATTGAGAGGATTGATTGCTTGGGAACACTAGTTTCCTTGAGGTCATCCTAAAGAGAATTGGTGCTATTGTATGCTCAATTGGAGGTTTTAGCTATTATAGAGTTGTAGGTGCCAATTGGTGTCTTCATTTGTGTCATTCTATCTATCATTTTACATTCTTGTTGAATTCCTTTGTTTTTCATATCCATTATAGTATCAATTGGTATCAGAGTTTGATATAAAAGTTGTTCTTACAATTCTTGTCTTGGGTTTTGTTGCTACAAAAATATGAAATTCAAAAATAAAAAATCATTTGAATCATTGTTTGTTTGTTTTTTGACACTAGATTTGCATTACATAGTGTTATTTGAGTCTAGATCGAAAGTTTCAAGTTATTTGGTGTTGATTTAAGTCATCCACTATTGTTGGGTTGAAGAACTTGAAGTTGGGTCTTAAACGAAATTCTTGTTGTTGTGGGATTTAGACGTTTTTGAGGTTGGATTTGAGTTCCTAGAAGTCAAGTCTACATAGATCTAAAATTTCAAGGTCTTTAGATGAGTTTTAAGTGATACACCATTTGGAGGACCTTCAAGCTTTGAAGAAAACCAAGTGGGTCTTGTTGATTATAAGAGATCTCAATTTGTAGTGGAATTTGTTCTCCAAGTTAAGGGGAACTTAGATCTGAAATTTGAAAGAAATTTGAGTTGAATTGGACATACATTGGATTTTGAACATTCTTTCTCTTTACGGATAACCAATTCATTTTCAAATATAGTTGGGAGACTTTAACCAAGAAATGGGTAAAAAATAGGTGTTCTTGAGCAATCTTCATATCTTTAGAAGGAAGAAGACACCCAAAAGAGGCCTTTGATCCAAAATCTTCAAATCAAAAATTGAAAAGGTGTTTGTTGGCCCAAATTTAATAAGAAATCTGAAAATTCATGTGATAAAGGTACTTTTGATGTCAGGAAATCCAAGTTAGGGACCAAAGTTTGAGGGAAAACGTCTCAGGCACGTGCACCGTGAGCACGCGATGAGACCTGTTGAGCAGCTCTTCCCACACACCCTGCAATACGTGTATCTCTTTCAGAGAGTGTATCATTGCGTGAACAACGCGTGCACATCGCGAGACACTAAAATTTTCTGAAATTTTCTCCCTGTGTTGAAACGGGTTCGTCTCTTTTCTAATCTCATTTCTTTGATTCTCCCAACTTTAACAACTAGTAATTGATCCTTACTTGGTTGTTAACTAGTTCTTGAGTCCGTATTTTATTTCATGCTATTTCTTTTCATTTTTTTCCTCATGTTTACTTCGTAGTTAACTTCTTGATTCAAGTCCGTTAGTTTTAATCGAGTAGTCCATTCTTCGAGTCTAACAATAATCCATTTTGGCCAAGAGTAGCAACTAGGTCCCTTGTGACTAATCGGACTAAACAAGATCTGATCATTGGCCGAGATAATTTGTGAGGCAATAAAAGGTGCGCACACTTTAGTGGTGTTCTATGAAACCTCTTCATGGAGTTTTCTTATTATGGAGGCATGAAACCATATTCCTCCAACGCTACTCAATGTTGTAAGAAGAGCTCCACCGAAGGACAACATGAGAATTGAGCCTAACGGAAAAGTACATTTAATGTCGATGAAAGTACATAATGATGGGGGAGTTCACATTGAAATTAATGACCATCGTCGTGGTACTCCTCAAGCTGCACTCCCTCTAGGATTACATTGGACTAAGAAAGAAGACCCCTATATTGGAAAAAAAGATCTTGGGTCGATATGGTGAATGTATCCTTTTCTCATGGGGAATATCAAGAGGAAGTGTGGTGTGTTGTACTTTCTGTTGGTACATGTGACTTGTGTTTGGGAAATTCTTGGTTAGAAGACAATGGGGTTGCTTATGAGCAAGATTGGCATAGGTATGTAGTTGATGAAAGGGGGAAACTTCTATTTCCACTTGTACCTCTAGAAACCTCAGTGTAAGGTGCGAGAACCAAATGTGTAATGGCATACCTTGTCAATTGAAGCTAGCGGAAAAGAACATGAAAAATGAGAATTCATGATGGATGATATCTTTACTAGTTATCCCTATTCACAAGGAAGCAAAATGGAATTGGCTCTTAGAACTTTGAACGAAGGCTTGCCAACTATTGGGAGCATTATGAGATAGAGACTTGGGATGCATTTATGAAGGATTGAGGCGCCATTATCCCTAGCCACATGAGAAGGGGTCTAGAACCAAGGACAAGTCCCAAAAGAAGAAGTCATATGAGGAAGGCAAAATGTTTCCCGTGCGACCAATTGGGCCTTTTCACAAGAAGGGGAGTTTACCATACTATTCCATGTAGAGAAAAGAAAAGTGCTCCTTGTAGAACCAAAAGGTCTAATGATCTTGAGAGACAAAAGAGAGAGAGGAGTAAGGGAGTGCAAAGTGGCAACTCGCGAGTTGAAAAAGGAAAATGTAAGGAGTGATGTGAGGGAGTTTCCACAAAATTACTCTAACCTTTCTACTTCTTCATCTTGTTATGAAGAATCTTTTGTAGGTACTAAAGGATATGAATTGCTAAAGGAGTCTTTACATGAAGAACTTTCGTGCTTGCAAGAGAGAATGAAGGACCAAGACCATCTCTTCACTTGGCCAAGTGAGCTTGCAATTGGGAGGTCAAGGTAAAGATTCTTCATATGAACTTCAAGGTATAGCGACTAAACTCAACACTTTCAACTCTTTGAATGAACGAGCTTATGATGTGACTCTGAGTAGTAGCTTGTCTTTGTGTGAGCTTAATGATCCTTTGTCATGTAATGATATTTTCATTGTTGAGAGTGTTCTTACACTAGTTGATCCTATTGATGACCGAAATGATTTTTCTTGTAAGTCACCTCTAGAATTCTATTTTAGAATCGTACTCTATAGGTTACTACTAGTGTGGTCCCACCTAAGGAGAAAACTCTATCCTCTTCGCGACAACTCGTAACTTAATTTATGAGATGTATGCTTGAGTAACGATCAGGTGTGAGCACATAACATCTCTTTTAACTTTGTGTGCTAGCAACATCATCATACTTAAGAGGAATTCCAATCCCACCATAGCAACTGGGAACTCGAGTCTTGTGAGTAAATGCTTGAATATAGACACATAACTTTACTTAAGAGATTCATGACACTTGCAACATGGAATTACTACACTTGGATGCTCTAAACTTTATGGTTTACATAAGATGCAAATGTCGTATATCGTGCCATAGTGGCGAGTCAATAAAATAGCCTTACGTACCTTTAACTTCTGCCTTTAGATTCCAATAAAGAACTCATCCTCCTTTTACCATCAACTATAATAAGGAAACAATACTACTGTTAACAACATGAAACACAAGAACTAACCGATAAATGACAAACTGTGCTATACAAGCTTCTATAACATATATCTTTACTTAGATCCCTTACAACCCTTGAAACTTCTTAAATCAACATATAAACACATACGTAAACATTCTGACCCGTCGTATAACAACACCACCTGACTTTGCTCCCAAACCAGTCCCAACACACTATATCAACATGACCATATTATCATTCAACTTACAACTTGTATATTTTAAGCATATTTAAATCATCAAAATAAATTATATACAACATGCTAATACTTCCAGCACCTGCACCCACCAAAAAACAATCCTAATATGCTATACCACACAACTAGTAACTCAACTACATCAATCAATCTCGACTTACAAACTGGCTAATGGCGACAAGCTCGTTCTATTATAAATCGGGCGTATCCCTTGTTTCTTTTACTTTCCTCGAGTTCAAAATAATAACAACAATAACAACAACAAAAGCGATCAACAACTACATCTCAACACGCTTTATACAATCAAATTAGCCCGTACCACGAAATCATCTCGATATATTATACGACATCACTAGCAACACAACTATATCATTCAACTATCAATGACAAGTTTAGCTTACAATCAAACGGGCAGCATCTCCCCCTTTTCTTCCACCTCCCCATGGCTCAATTCACAACAACAATAACATCATTCAACCACCATATGTACATCACCTAAGAGAACAACAAGAACAACCCCAAAACTACATAACAAGTCCACTAACTCATTTATAACTTCAGCCATCAACCCATGAACTTGTAGCAACTAAAACACATTTAAAGCTTAAACTAACTCATACATATGAAGTAGAAAGAGAGACTTACCATGTTGTCTAATTTCTTGATTTTTCTCTACTTGTTGCCCTTTAAATTTCTCCCAAATAACTTAACCTTGGAAGAGAGGGACTGCCTTATGTTGTTTGGTTTAAAAATATATTAAGAGTTTAGGAGAGAAGATAAATCACATGAAAACACTTTCACACCATGGGGGAAGAATGAAACTTGAAGTTTGACCACCAAGAACCCTAAGAGAAAAAAATGTGGTTGTTTTGGGTTGGGAGAGAGAGAGTTGTGAATCTATTTTGGGTGATAAAGATATGTATAAAATGGCCAGATGTTGGCCTTAAAAGGACCTTTGGTCGAACTCCCTTTCCCCTTAATAGGCCTCCCTTTTATAGATCAGATGGCCACACTAGCCCCTTTAATTTGGGCCTCTCATTTCAAGTATGTGGGTCACTTACTTAGGCTAGAAGGTTACTAATTAGCTCTAAACACGTGTGTCATCCCCATTTAATAGGTAGGACATGAAACAAGTAGGATGTGTAAGAAAATAGGATGTGCAAGCAAGTAGGACGTGTGAGAAAGTAGATGAAGCACATACGACATTTAAGCAAGTAGGTGAAACACAAATGTGAAACTAGTTGGTCGTCTACCTTTGTCTAACATATTTAGCTAGGCTTAATGTACTACATACATTTGGACACTATAACCTCATCTTCTATATTCAAGTAACTTCATCGACTTTAACTTAGTCGTAGACATGATGAGAAGTATAGGGTGTTACACGAAGTAATCTTCATTCACTAGATTTTGTACAAAAAGTTGTCCACTCTACGTTGGAATGTTGTTTACTTGCATTTGCCTCGGGACTAGGATGCACGGGTGTTACGATATTTCTAGATGCTTATGCAAGTGTACGTATCGTTCAAGTAATAAAGATCTGTAAGACCGAGTTTATCGTCCACATAGACTGTTTATTAAGTAACGATTATCTATCCTATGGTATCTATTTGGTTGACGTTCTTTATTTTTGAGAATTATAACTAAGAATTATGACTAAGTGCAGAAAATAAATTAAAGATTATAATACTTTGGGTTTATAACAGTTATAAAGGAAATAGTGCATTCCAATCTCCTCGACTATCCACTCTTGGCGTGTTAATGCAATGCTAATGATTCTTAACTTATTAAGATATCATGTTAACTAATCTGTCATTATATTCTGTTAGGACATCTGGCGCTCAACCTTGTGCGAAACCTACATATTTCTATGATAAGTTTTACACATGAGGATTAAGAACAATAACCTTAAATACTACACAAGTATCGGGGTGCTTTTCACGATTTTAACCTATGTCTGACAATTCTGACATATTCAAATCTCACCCCGGACTTTTGATTGAAATCATATAAGTGATGACAATTAATAGCTAGTTAATTATCAAGCAATCATAACAATATTGAATAGATCTTAATATGATGAAGAAGAAATCAATAATCAATGCATTAACTATATGAAAGAATTTCAAGAAGATTCGATGGAAACCCTACTAAAGTAATTAGCTCCAAAACTGTCACGACCCGATCTCGGGCATGGCTAGTGCCTTACCGAGCACCTAGTGATAACAACATCGAGAAAATCGCGGAAATAAAATTTAAGCGAAACAAGAGACAACATAAGAAAGCAGGCTAACCAAAGCGGTCACTACATATATACATATTTATAAGCCAGACAGTTAAAATCCTTTACAACCACCTTACAGCGGTACTCTGGACCTCTAAGAATGTAACAACAACTATGGCGGACGGGCCGCCATACCACGAATGTGCAAGTACTGATGACGAGGACTATACGAAAAGATAAGCCTCGGAGAAGCGGAGCTTCCCAAGCTGACTGCGATCCTATGGCGAGGATCAACAAGCGGTGTACCTCTACTGCGGCATGAGCGCGGCCAGGAGAGTCGATCTGTGGTACCAAGTATGGCCCGAAAATGCGTAATGAAATCACATTTCATCATTTTATAAAACCATTTACATGATAAGTAGCGATTATGTCACGTAAGGGCGCGTGTCCCTCAAAATCATCACTCGCGCGTAACTATGGGTCTCGCCCATGATATCAATCATGCGTGGAACTCATTCCTCATTGGCGGTACATGATGTAAACAACACCCGTATGTGAACACGAACACTAGATCTGCTGCGTCGTCAAGCCGTCGGGCGAGTAGAATAGCCAACTACGGATCTAAGGCTAGTCATAAAACTTCCGCAGGAAAATGCGGAAGCCAACTGCGGATCCAAACCGCATGGCTGGCGAGGCAAGTATCTTAAGCTAACGTGCCATAGCCTGCCGTCTGCGAGATATGGCCGTGGCAAGTATCTTAAGCTATCTACGAGCCTGTAGATACGAGAAATGACCGGACAAGTATCTAAAGTGTGCTGTAACCATGTACAAATCAAGCGTGATCGCTCGTCGCGCGGCAAACTTCATGGATTAGCCGTCCATGGACTAATAACATAACCCTCGCGATGACCGCGTGCCCGGCATCTTACGCCGGTATAAGCATGGCGTGAAACCATCCTCGGGCGCATGCAGTGGGCCACCCGTCGATGTCGGTATGTTGAAGAAAATAACAAGATAATACTCAAAGTGGGCGCATGCAGTGTGTCACGACCCGTTCGAGGCCGTGGTAGTGCCTTACGGGCACCCAAGTAGTCATCATCAGTGTCAGTGGAACATAAGACAAGACAAGAAACATTATGGAAAGAAAGCAGTTTATCGATGAAAAGCTTGCCTTTCGGCATATATATATAACCCAAGTTTTGCGATTACATCCCAGTGTACAATAGGACTCTGACCTCTGAGGAAGTAAACAACTATGGCGGAGACGGGGCCCGCCATACCTGAATGTACAAAACTATCTACAATCTGGGAGATCATACCCAAAAAGTAGAGCCTCGGAGAAGATGGAGCTCGGCGCCAAAGCAAAGATCCTGAGGATGTGGATCTAGCACACCTTGCCACCACTGCGGCATGAATGCCCAGAAGGAGAGTCGATCTGACAGTACCAAGTATGTGAAAGCGTAAAGTACTTAAATGAAATCAAAGTATTTAAAGCCATTTGCAAATACAATCGGTTCAATTGCGCCTAGTGCGTATCACAAACAAGAACACTAATAGATATAATGTAGCGGTCTTTCTAGGCGCGAATGATCGAAGCAAGGCGATCGCCCATATTATCATTATGCGTACCTAGTCTGGACTTCCGCGATCGCATAGGTCCTGCGAACCGCGTGAGGTATTCCTCGCGTCGAGGGTGCTAACCCGGTACCTCTGACTCGCGATCGCATAGTCTCGATAGATCGTATAGTCGCGCGGACCGCATAGGGCATCCGCGTCGGGCTAAAACACCGAATGATCAATCACGGAACTCCGCGATTCGCGTAGTCTCATGACCGCGTAGGCGTATAGACGCGTCGAGGTGGCAAGCCCTCGGTATAACAAGTCGAGGGTAGGTGATATTATAACAATACTGTTGACTTACCGTTTAGCAGCGTAAGCCTGACAAGAATGACCCGCTTCATAACATCACAAGACACCGTAGCGTCATAATATGTCTATTTATCAATCAATCTTACTACGCTACAATCAATACAAGGTTTTTATAAGCAAATAAATGCGATTCTTTTTATCTTTCTTAAGTTGTTATACCTAACTTCCCATAAAGCTAGTATAACTCTTAGCTTTTAAAACCAATGTTTCTCTTACGTAAAAAATGATTGATATTCTTTTGAGCTGCTTCAAGATCTTTTATTATTCGGGCTTAAGTCGAGAGACATTCGTAGTTATTGTCGGGCTTAAGTCAAAAGACATTGCGTAATTATTATTGATTAACACAAATGCGTCTGGTACTATATATATATTTAAAACATCGTGCTCGAAGTGTAGGAAGAATCACATACCTTCGGCGAAAACCACGCGAAGTTGAATATGTGTGCGCGAGAGAATCAACCTATAATAGTCGAACGCGTCTATCAGCGTCTGAACTACTCGTAACGATTCTAAGCGGAGGGTCCTCGATACGGAAAATCGGGCGACTTCCCTGCGGTGAGCTACTCGAGTCTCTGTGAAAGCGGTCTAAGTAAGTATAGTTCAATTATTCTTCTTTTAAGCCCTTCTTTGTGATAACGATTCAATTCTATTCATTAATATTCTTTCATATCTTATACTCAAGTCTTAACTATTCTTATATGTAATATCGATTACAATAGAAGGACAAGTATTTACCTCGGTAAGCCCAAAATTATCCAAGTTAAAGTCGACACGAGCGAGGTTTAGCTCTAATTTATGCGCTCAGGTAGCTCGAGAACCCTTAGAAGTTCCCAACAACCTGCTAAAATACTATAAGGGAATTGGGCTAGGGTATTTGGAAGACAATTATCTACCAAGGGGGTAGTGTTTGACTAGGGCTTCTTTTAGAGGGTGGGGGTATTCGGCGAGGCTTTCTCAAAGGGGAGGGGAGTGTTTGGGCGAAAACACTACAAGAGAGGAGGATTTTCAAGACTTGGAGAAATGATTTGTGGATGAAGAACTCTTACGTCTTAAGGGGGTATTTATAGGTCGAAATGGCCAGCTTGATGGCCAAGATGATGCCAAGTGCAAGGCAAGTGTAGGGTGAAGATTTAGGCAAGTGTCCTTATCCATCTACTACACAAATATCCTACAACTCCTTGACTTGTGCAAAGGCACAAAAAGCGTGCCAATCGATGTCCATTTGCCGTCGATGAGGGTGACAAGTGTCACCCTCCCGTTAATCAAAATATTTCGTCTCTCGGAAAAATCCGCAAAAATTATAAATGACATAGCGGAATTTACCTACGCGAGTTTAGTAAAGCGTTTAGTCGAAAAGCGATTCTTTTAGTGTTGTGCACAAACTTTTTCGTCCATAGCCTAACTTTAAGACTAAACTTTTGTACGTACGCCCTCTCGTACATACTCTGGAAATACGGGGTATAACATTCTCCCCTCCTTAGAAACATTCGTCCCGAATGTTCCTTCCCAAGACAGGATAACAATGGGTTCCTCATGCTTAAGCGGGTTGCAAATGCCACATCTGACAAAACAACACAGGCATATATGACAATGAAAATTTACAAGTAGGAAAGTGAATTACGGAGGTGTAGAATAGGTGAGGATATACGCCTCGTGTCCTCGCCGGCTTCCCGTCATCTCTACTGAGCTCGTTCGCCGCGAGACTTTGTGGAAGCCACGTCCTTGGTCATGAGCCTAACGGCGATCGATTATCGCTATGGGAATCTCCTCATACGATAACCCCTCGGTCACCTGGACATCGTCGATCGGATGCACTCTAGATGGATCCCAGGTACATCTCCTCAGCATAGAAACATGAAACACCGGATGCACGCCTCGGATCGGACGGATTCAACTCATAGGCAACCTTGCCTACCTGCGGACAATCGATAGGGCCGATGTACCTTGGTGAGTTTCCCTTTCCTCGAATCTCATCACACCGCCGTGGGTGACGCCGAGAAAACCCAATTATCGACCTCGAACTCCGGATCACGAAGCGGCGATGATCTGCGTATGACCATCGACTACGGTATCGGCAACCTCTCTGGATAAGTTTCACCTTATCCGCACTCTTGCACCAAATCTGGTCCCACTAGCGCACCTCGCCTCATCAAACCAACCTATCGATCTGCGCACTTCCTCCTACAAGGCCTATAAGGCGCCATCGAATCTTTGGGTGGTAGCTATTATTGTGCATGAAACTCAACTAGAGGCAAATGATCCTCGGCTACCCACGAAGTCGATAACACGGGCTCGCGACATATCCTCGAAGTGCGGATAGTGCGCTCGGCTGTCCGTCAAATGCATGCGTGGATGGAATCACGATTACTCGGGCTCACTGCGTCCTAAACCCTGCGGAAAGACCTCGGAAGTTAGCGTGGCGGGCTCCTGCATGCGATATGATCGAAATAGGGACTCCATGCGATCGGCGATCTCTCGGATATAAAGTGCGGCATAATCCTCGGTAGAAAAAGTCATCGGCGGGAATAAAGTGGTGATTTAGTCGACTGTCGGCGATAACCCGTATAGAATCATGTCTCCTGCGAGTGCGAGGTAATCTGTGATAAACTCGTGTTGATCACCTCGGCTTCAGTCGGGATCTCGATAAATGCGCAGCAAACCACGGGCCTGCGGTGCTCTGCCTTCGCTGCGGCTCACGGGCGCGAGCTCACGAACTGCAGCGTCCTCTTGAGCCATCCCGCGATACATAGATCTAAGGTCGTGGTACATCTTGGTCGACCACGGATGGATAAATGCTTGTGTTGTGTGCTTCCCGAGAACCTGCCAGAAGTCACGAAACATCTGGAACACATGACACGCCCTCGAGCCTTAGCACCCCAGTGGTCTTTACCTCAAAGGACCCTTCCCGCGAAGAGTCGTATCGCGATGCGTGTCAAAGCGGATCCTCGGCTGTTGCCTCTTACGCCTCGCCGGCGATGGAAGACTCGGCAACCTCGCGGACTCGAACCAGCTGCTATCGAGAATCAATCAAGCGGACGCGAGGCTCGCTGGCGATGCAAATCACGAACCGTATCCTCCATACTCTTGCTGCATCGATAGGCTCCCCGTCGACCTACGACTAGGCATACGCCTGACATTGGCCTTCCCGAGTGAGTGCGGGATATCAACATCGTAATCCTTAAGCAACTCTAACCACCGTCTCTGTAGTAAGTTCGACTCCTACGGTGAAGATATCTTTGGAGGCTCTTGTGGTGCAATATAAATATCCACATGAACCCATTACAAATAGTGTCTCGGATCTTGGCGTGAATCACGGCGCGACTCCAAATCATGGGTGGGGTAGTTCCTCTCGTGTTTCTTGGTGTCGGGATGCATGCGCTATAACCTTGCCTGCTTTGCATCAACCGCATCCCAACCGATGCACGGCGTCCTGATACCGCGACATAACCGTCGGACCTGCGGAAAAGTGAAGCGAGGCGGTCGTCGATCTCGCCGATGGCGGAAACCACGCTCCTGACATCGGTCCGGCTGAAACTTGCGCACGAGTCGGCTAGTCAATAGTGCGAAGATAGAAGCAAACTTCTGACGAGATAATAACTGCGAGGCCCGAGCGTGAACCTCTGCCGGAGTAGTAGGTCTAGGCCAAGTCTGCTGCCTCGATCTTGGTCGTATCCACGAATCTTGTTATACGGCGGTGTCTGACCGTGTCAGTCGTGACAAAAGTGGTATCGGAAGCGGTTAATCCTCGAAAAGTGTCTACTGACCGTATCGATGAAGTCTTGATTATCGGTGTCACGACGTTAGGCTGTGGTAGTGCCTTACCGGGCACCTGGTGATACAACATCGAGAGAAAAACGGCGGAAATAAAAGCGTTAAACATTGAATAGACATGGATCAAGACAAAAGAAAATAGGCGACCAAAAGCGGTTGCCTTTACGACATATATATATATAGACATTTGGAGCGATTACAATCCTTACAACCACCTTGGCGATTACTCTGGACCTCTAGATTTATACAACAACTATGGCGGAACGGGGCCCCCGTACCACTGAATGTACAAGAACATACCAAAGATACGGAGATGGAAAAGGAAGCTTCAAGAGCGAAATGTGATCCTGGCGGGGATCGGCGGTCGATGTACCTCTACTGCGGCATGAGCGGCCAGGAGAGTCGATCAACAGTACCAAGTATGTGAAGCGCAAAATCTTGTAAATGAAATCCTGATCTATATAAAGCGGGAGACATGTTTGATAACAAACTCTGATTCATAACATAAAATGTTATACCGTATTTCAGTATATGCGTGAGGCGTGCGTATAAAATTTGAGCCTTAAAGATTTGGCAAATTCAAAATTTGGGCACAAGTGCGAAAAGTCGTTTTTCCGAAGCGTTTCCACGACTTACGTAGGAAAATTCCGGCTATGTCATTTATAATTTTTGCGGATTTTTAAGAGGCGAAACATTTTGGACCAGCGGGAGGGTGACAAGTGTCACCTCGCATTGGAAGAAGTGGGCGGCAAAGTGGGCGAGAAAGGTGGCATGGTTAGGTAGGATATTTTGTGCAAGTTGTGTGGTAGATGGATAAGGTGCACATGGCTTGATCCAGCCCTACTTGCTAACACTTGCTTGATCTTGGCCGTTGGTTGGCCTTTGCTTGACCTATAAATACCCTCTAAGTGATGAACTTTCTTCATCCACAAATCATTTGCTAAGTGTTAAAAATCCCTCCTTTAGTGTTGAGTTCGTCAGCTCCTCCCTCTTTTGAGAGTCTTGGCAGGGCCTCCTCCTCACTTTGTAGTGCCCTAGCAGTAGGGTACACCACTAACCTTGTTGCCTCGTATAAATACCCCCTTTTGTGGTATAGAAATACTCTCCAAGTATTGTTATAATGCCCAAATACCTTGGCCCAAATACCTTGTAGTATTCCCGAGTTACAACTTATCTAAAGCCAGAAAATACTATTATACTTCCTCGGTCACAAAAATGAAACCACAGGAAAACGCCATAGTCGGTTGAAGTGTTAAGTAGAAGTTGGTTAGAACTTCTAAGGGTTGTTTGGAGCGGGTGGGGCGCGAGTAGGAGCTAAACCTTGCTCGGGATCGGCATATAAACTCGGATAATTTTGGGCTTATCAAGGTAAACACTCTTGACCTTACATTTGTAATTGGAAATTACATGTTGTTGGAATATATAGTTAAGGTATACTATATATAGAATTGAACATAGTTGTGCGGCAATGTCTTTTGACTTAAGCTGAATTTAAAGAAGCGAGCTGTAATTACATGGGGTGTATTCTGATGAACTTGTGTAGTATTGTGAGTAGAATTGTACGTCAGGTTAGGCGTGCAAACCCCACTGGTTGGCTTGGTGGCGGCCTCGATAGAGGAGGAGATTTCTGTTGTTGCGGGGAGAGTCTTCTGAATTTTACGTAGGATATTCTACATTGAGATCTAGATGTTAATAGGCGCCTTGTGGCCTCATAGGTTGAAGTACTCGTATGGCGTGATCTACTTGGCTTAAGGAGTGCCAAGCGGTTTGAGGTACTTGGAGCGTTTTGCTATTAGTCGATGTCGTCGCGAGGTATGTGAACCTCTTCTATCTGTTCTAGCATGATATGTGTATAACTATGTAGTCTGAGCGTACATGTGTTTAATGTATTTGATTGGTTTGAAACATAAAGTGTTATAACGGCATTATGGGAAGTTGGTTATAACGACTTTATGCAGGTGAAAATGCTTTGTGGTTTCAAAGATGGCGGTTGACTTATACTTGGATTTGATGTGTAGTAACAAAGAACTTGAAGTGTTTCAAAGACCTTTTTGAAAGAAGAGTAATACTTGGCTTTGAAAACATAAGAGTTGTACTAGCTTTATGGGAAGTTAGGTATAACGTCTTAGAGTGATAAAAAGAATGGTTTCTTGATTTTAGAAGATAAGAGACTTGACTTAATGGTATTGATATGAATTTTGTTAAAAGTGTGAAACCTCGTTCGTGAGTAATGAGTACTTGGTTTTAAAAGGGATAATGTTTCTTGATTTGAAATCGGAATGAGTATCGACAAACCAACTGCGGCGTTAATAAGGAAAATGTATTGAATAATGAAGTATGGTATTAAAACGGTAGAAACCTCCGTCTGCATAGAAGCTAAGATGAGACAAAATGATATTACTTTTCTAGATCATGTTTGCTTAATAAGATTGATTATAAGCAAGAACAACCTACTCGCATATAAGACATATGTTTCTCAAAGCGTTTAAAGGAGAATTATGTTTTAAAGTTAAAACTATGAACTCTGAAACCTTTTCTAAAATGAGAAACTTGAGCATTTGTAATTAGGCAAACTTGAGCGTTTGGAAAATAAGGTTGTTACTTGATTTTACAAAGGAAAGCATTTTGGTTTACTTAACAATGTTAGTCGCTCTATTTTTATACTACGGGTATCGGATGACCTTTGTAAAAGAAATGGATCTTTAAAAGGAATTTAACGTGCGTAGTACTTTAGGAGTTAAAACCGGACTTTGGCATAAAATGAAAGTACTTTGAGTTGTGTATAACTTGCTATGCTTGTTGTTGTGAAGCTTACTATGCTTGTTGTTGTGAAACTTGCCTATGCTTGTTGTGATAGCCTTTGTTGTATTCTGTACCCCGCGTCTCGATGGAGTAGGTTGATTTGTTATGAGCGATTACAGAGTCCCGAGATGGCGAGACGCGTATTCCGTCGATTATACGAGTCGCGAGATGGCGGGGACACGTATTTCATCGATTATACAAGTCGCGAGATGGCGAGGACACGTATTCCATCGATTATTCGGCGAGTCGCGGGATGGCGGGACACGTATTTCATCTGGTTATCATATGTCTCTCTGCTTTATATAGACTATTATGATTTCATTCTGATCTTTTCTGATTTCACATACTTGGTACTGTTATCTTGACCTCGCTTGAAGTGCGTTCATCTGCGCCAGTGGAAATCATCGGTTGTGGATCTCGCTCATAGGATCACGATTCGCGTGTCGGAAGCCCATTTCTTGGAGGCTTATCTTTTGGTATGTTACCACAGTGCATGGAATTCTTATACATTGAGGTATGGCGGGGCCACTGTCCGTCATACATTGTAAAAATCTTAAGTGCATGCTTTGTTGTGGCGGGGTTTGTAAAAGGATAATTGTTAGGGTATTTATGTATATATATGATGAAAAGCTATTGTTTTGGTTGCTTTGTTTATTTATCTTGTCTCTTAATTCATATTCATGTTTTTATTTCATTGATTTTCTCGATGTTGTATCACTAGGGTGCCGGGTAAGGCACGATCCAGGCAGGTTGAATTCGTGACAAAAGTGGTATCGAAGCGATTAGTCCTCGGAAAGTGTCTGAGCAGTGTCTAGTAAGTCTTGATTATCGGTGTGTTGTGCGCCACATCTATGTCAGGAGGCTATAGGACATTTAGGATTGGTTTCCATTCTTCTCGTTACGAGATCGTGCCACTAGTGTGTGATAAGTTGGGCCCTACGGCGTATTCCTTTCCTTTACAGTTATGCCTCGCGTAAAACCTTGAGCCCAGATAGGCAAAGCGGTGAGGAGGCTTTGGTGAATCTGAAAGAAATGCGAGCGCGAGCGATCGATGCACGAGCAGTGCTTCCGGCCCAATTTGCGGCGCGCCGGCCGAGTTTAAGCGCGGCGATGGGCTGCTGAGACTCTGATACTGAGCCTCGGTCCGCGGCTGGAAGTAGATGAGATGGGGTACAAGAGATGGCGATTCTTGGCGAGTCGTGGCGAGATATGAGATAAATTTGAATCTGGCGGTTCCGGCCAAGTAGCACCGTAGTTCACCCCGGCGAGCGGTTTGAGGCTACGTGACTTTACGAGTTGTAGCACTTGATGTTACATGGATCGGGCGAGGATGACCCTCGGGAGTTTATCAAGCGACTCTGACGGATCGTAGTGATCGAGTCTCGAGCGAGTCGGTGGTATTGGGTTCGCATCATTGCGTGATCTTGCGATTGGTAGTTTGGTCGTGGGAGTTGTCGGGAAGAGCATGCACTTCGGCCGTATGGGGCGAGTTCTCAAGGCTTTTCTTGCACATTTCTTGCCCCGGATGAGAGGCTCGGTAAGCAATTTTTAGCGTTGAGCGGGGCGGGCGGGCGGTTAGAAGTACAATGTGAGTTCGACTCGTTAGCTCGGTATGTTCCATTGTAGTAGGCGATATGGAGGGCCGAGTACCGCTACGTCACTGGTGGATGATTACTTGGCGAGGCATGCAGGTGTAGCTCTTGGCGGGCATGGACATTGCCGCGTGGCTTCGTGCACTAGGATGTGAGGCACGGAGAGGTCGGCGGAATGGCCAGAGATCGGCGAAGAAGGGCGAGCGGCGGTCGCTGGTAACTTTGGCGGACCGCCTCGGCCGATCTAGTTATGTACCTCGCGATCTGAGTGGTCCCCGCGATCGTCGGGGCGTTCGGGTATTCGGGGCTGGTCGAGCTCGAGGGCTTAGTTCTGAGATATACATGGGTTCTTGATCGAGTTGAGTTTTCCTCGGTGTGCGCGATCGGCGGCGTCGTCGGGAATGTCGTCTTTTGGTGCTTGTTTTGCTGCGGCGTCGGGAGCCATGTGACGGAAGCGTCCTAGTAGGAAGGATGCGAGCAGCATGGCTGACCTCTGGATCGATGGCGGGTTCGCCGCCTTCTGTTATGCGCCTGCGAGTGAGCCTTTGATTAAGTGGGCGGTAGGTCGGTATATCATAACCGCTTTAGATTTGTATGCATGATATGATGACCTTATTATTGTGTGCTACGTTCGGATAGCGTTATGTTGGTTATGAGTTAGAAAGCTTGGCTAGTTGAAAGGATATGTATGGGGGCATGGAAAGTGTGAACTTTAGAATATTTCATGTTGAGACCTTAGATGTAAGGTCATCTTGAATAAAAGATTTTACGGTTAGTCTTTGTTGAAATACTTGGTTTGCGTATAAATGTGTTGTGGGATAAGTCCATGGGTAGTTGTTATACCCCGTAGTTCCAGGGTATGTATGCGAGGACGTACGTACGAGAATACGACAGAAAGATTGGAAAGGAGGAAAGAGGTGATTTTTCCACGGAAAAGTTTCCGGTTTTTGTAAAGGAAAAAGGTTCGTTAATGGGAATTGGATTCCCAGATTTGGTATCGGACTTCTGGAATATTAGAGAATTATGGAATTTTATTTTGGAAATGGTCACGTGGGGCCTGGGTGAAATTCTGGTTTTGTAGAGCCAGCTTTGTTTTGAGATTTTGGCCATTGTGGATATTTTGGAAGATGTTTTATTTTGGGCCATTAGGAGGGTGACACGTGTCACCCCACTAGGTGGCTTGGCGAATGGCGTTTGAGCCTGTGCGGTTAAGTCGTTTTTAAATGAAGCGTTTTACATAACTGCGAGGAAAATTCGGCTATGTCTTTTCTTATTTTTGCGGATTTTTCAGAGATGAAATGTTTTGGACCAAGCGAGAGGCGACTTGTCACCCTCGAGTTGGTGAGTTAGACGGCCACGCTTGGGCGTTTGAAGGTCAAGTTGGTGAGATATTTTGTGAGGATTTGTGGAGTAGGGACTAGGGGCACTTGGGCACATCTTGGCCTACACTTGCATAACACTTGGCTAGATCTTGGCCACTTGGTTGGCCTTTGCTTACCTATAAATACCCACTCCTTTGAAGACTGCCGTCCGCAAATCTCTAAGTCTTGAGAACCCTCTCCTCACTCTTGTTGACTCTCGTCAGAGCCTCCCTCCCTTTCATGTGGCCTTGTGGCGAGAGCACCTCTCCCTACAGTAGGCCGCCCGGTAGAGCCTTCCCACTGCCTTGGGGTGTTCTCGTAAGGTACCACTTGGTTGAGAAATACTCTCAAAAGTATTGTTATAATGCCCAAATACCTTAGCCTTATACCTTGTAGTATTCTAAGGTTATATCTATCTGAAAAGCCAGAAATACTATCATACTTCCGTCGTCCTGGCAAAACCACTAAGGAAAATCTCCGTGGTTAGTTGGAGTGCTTTGTAGAAGTTGGTTAGAACTTCTAAGGGTTGTTTGGGCGAGACGGAGCACCGGTGTAGGAGCGAAACATTGCTGAGGATCGACTTTAAACTCGGATAATTATGGGCTTATCGAGGTAATTATCTTGTCCCTATTGTAATTGGATATTACATGTTGTTAGAATATATAGTTGAAGTATACTATATATAGAAGCGAGCGTAGTTGTTGTGATGTCTTTTGACTTAAGCACGAAGAATAAGGAAGGCTGAGCTGTAATTACATAGGGTGTATTCTGATGAACTTGTGTAGTATTACGGTATAGTAGAATTGTACCGTTCGGGTTAGATGTATAACCCACTGGTTGGCTTGGTAGCGGCCTCGATAGAGGAGGAGATTTCTGTTGTGGCGAGGAAGAGTCTTTGCGAATTTTACGTAGAATGTTCTGCGATGTTAATAAAGCGCGCTTGTGGCCTTATAGGTTGAAGTGCTACGTGTGGAATGATCGGCGGCAGGAGTAGAAATTTGTTTGGAGCGTTTGCTATTAGTCGATGCTCGTCGCGGTATGTGAACCTCTTCCTATCTCTCTAGCATGATATGTGTGAACTATGTAAATGCGGTAGGCGTACGTGTGTTTGATTGTTGTAAAACATAAAGTGTTATAACGGCTTTATGGGAAGTTGGTTATATGACTTTATGTAGGTAAGAAAAATGGGTTGTGGTTTTGAAAGATGGCGGTTGATTATAAGCGACTTGTTATGTGTTAATGAAGAACTTGAAGTATTTCAAAAGGTTTATAAATCATTTTGAAAGAATATGTGTAATAATGTATTTTGAAAACTTAAGAGTTATACTAGCTTTATGGGAAGTTAGGTATAACGGCTTAGAATGTTTCTTGATTTTGGAAATCGGGATGTGTATCGACAAACCAACTGCGGCGTTAACAAAGGAAATGTTTTGAATAATTAAGTATGATTAAAACCGGTAGAAACTTCCATCTGCGTAGAAGCTAAGATAAGACAAAATGATATTTCTAGATCATGTTTCTTTGTAATAAGATTATTATAAATAAGAATAACCTACTTACATGTAAGGCTTATGTTTCTCGATTGGTTAATAAAAAGTTATATTCTTGAATGAATAAGACTATGAACTACGAAACCTTTTTAAAATAAGAAAGCTGGAACATTTGAAATTAGGCAAACTCGAGCGTTTGGAAAATAATGTTGTTACTTGATTTTACAAAGGTAAGTGTTTTAGTTTACTTAAAAAGCGATCACTCTATTTTATACTACGGGTATTGTGTGACTTATGTGATAGGAGCGGATCTTTTAAAGATTTAATGTATGAAATCGTTGGGGTTAGATACTCGAACTTGTTAGTAGAAAGTACCTTGTGTGAACAACTTGATTGTATTGGTTTGTGATAGCCTTGTAATACTTTCTTGTTGATTTGATAAGTAAACATGTTAGGATCTACTTGTGTTAGTATCTTGTGATTGTTATGTAAAGGGTCATTCTTGCTTTGTGCTTACATTGTTAAAAGGTAAGTCCGTTATCTTTGTTATTATATCACCTACCCCTTGTGTGTATCACAGGGCTTGCCACCCTTGATCTTGAGTCTATCGGCTATCACGGTCCTTGAGACTATCTTGAACGCGGTATGCTCGAGATTGTGATCATTCGGGTGTTTAGCTTGATCACGGGGATTCCTATCACGGTCTCTGAGGACTATCACGGTCCTTGAGGGCTATGCGAGTGCGGAAGTCGGGGCGGATCTGAGGTTAAGTGCGCCGATCGGGGGTATACCTCGGGTAGTCTAGGACGAGTTCGAGGAATACCTTATGCGGTGCATGTGTGACCTATGCGGGCTGCGAGAGTTCGAGGAATAAGCCTTGCGGTGATCTGCGGGCGATGGCGGCCGATCTGTGGTGCGGTCTAGAGACCTCGTGATCTGATTTGTGGCGTTTGTAGTGCGGGGTCTTAGTAGTCGGCTATGCGCCGTACTTACCGTCACGGTCTTATTGTGATGACTTTGAGGCGTGAGTCACGACTTGACATATTGCTTAGTTGTTGTGAGCGTAGTTTGGTTATCATACATGTCTCTGCTTTATATAGACTACTATGATTTGATTCTGATATTACTTCTGATTTCACATACTTGGTACATGTTATCTTGACCTCGCCGGAAGTGCGTTCATCTGCGCGGAAAAGGTACGCGATCGATGATCCTCGCTCTTAGGGTCCGATTCGGCGTTGGGAAAGCTCGTTTCTCGGAAGCTTGTCGGTGGTATAGTCCTGTCGTTGTAGGTATTTACATTCGGGGTATGGCGGGCCATCGTCATAGTTATTACAAATCTTAAGTGCATGAAATCTTGTTGTGGCGGGGTTTGTAAAAGGATTAAGCTATTCTCTTTAAAAGATTGTTTATATATGCGAAAGGCAAGTTTTCCTGATTATTGTTTTATATACATTTGTCTCATGTTATGTTTTATGTTATTGATTACTCGATGTTGTATCACTAAGGTGCAGGGTAAGGCACCAGTCACGGGCGGGTTTGAGCGTGGCAGTGGTATGAAGCGATTAATCCTCGGAAAGTGTCTGGCCGTATCGGTGAAGTCTTGATTATCGGTGTGTTGTGCACGCCCGATGTCGAGGAGGCTATAGGATATTTAGGATGGTTTCTATTCTTCTCACTCTGAGATCGTGCCTTAGGCGGTGTTGAAAGTTGGACCCTCGCGAAATTCTTTCCCTTGCTCGTTATGCCTCGCGTGGGCAACCGGGCCCGGGAGGCAAAGCGGCGTGGAGGCTGCGAGTTGAGTTCGGAGGGTTGCGTGGGCACGAGCCCAATTACCACAGGCGGTGTTTTGTTCGGGGAGTTATGCTCGTCGCTAGCCCGAGTTTGCTGCAGGCGATTCCTCTGCGGCCGTGATATTTGAACCTTGGTTCCACGATTGGGAGCAGAGAATATAGATTGCGAGAGCGACCTGTTACTAGCTATGGATGTGGCTGCGGAGAATATACCGATGTCTGCGAGTCTTGATGACTATCTAAAGAGAGGTTGTACAAGAGTAATTATTGACTAAGCGTGAGCATGGCCTATGAGCGGGCTTATCTGCGGCGGTAGAAAGCGTAGAGATCAGCGGGTTACGAAGGACATCGAGAAGGGCGGGCGGCTAGGTCGCTGGTAACCGAGGCAAGTCGCCTCGCGTGATTTGATTATGCACATCCGCGGTGCAAAGAGGTCCCCGGGATTGATGCGTTCGGGGTATGCGAGGAGTTAGTCGGGACTCGGGGTTTTGATTCAGCGTGTGAGCGTCATCGGGAATGTCGTCTTTTAGATTGATACTTGTTGTACTGTGGCGTCGGGGCCATATGTCGAATAGGTGACCTAGTAGAAGGATTTTGTCTTGATGCAGGTGGGTAGTTCGTCACCTTCAACTATATCGCCTACAGGCGGGTTCGATTAAACGACATAGGGAGTGAAGCGATAGATGCGAGCATATCCTAAACCCTGCAGAATTTTGTTTATGTGATAAGGTGAGTATACCTTAAGTGCTATGTTAGTAGCGGTATGTTAGTTGTGATTAGAAATCATGGTTGTTTAGCAGAGTAAGATGTTGGGGATAGAGAAAGTGTGAGCCTTAGAGTTTCTGGCGTAGAGACCTTAGAGGTAAGGCCGTCTCGAGTAAGAGGCGTATGTTGATGTTTGACCACTTATAGGAGTGCATTGTGCCGCGTGAGCTATGTTTTGGGATAAGTCACGAGTAGCGTAAAATGAGAGAGGGTAGTTGAGCTCGGAAGGCCGCTAGGTTTTAAATAGCGTGATTAGTGAGTTTTCCTCGGGAAGCTAGTGCGTTGCGGCGTTCTTGGTCGGGTTGAGGCCGCGTTGCGGGTCAACACGCGGCTGTATGGTGGTGAGTCGGTTGTGGTGGTCCGCCTTGTGATAAGTCATGAGGTGTTAGGCCCAAATTTAGTTAACTGGTCTGAGTTCGTGGATCGTTCGACGATGGTCGGGCGATGGGGAAGTATTTGTGAGGATCGTTGTCTCGGTTGAAGTGTTTAAGCTACCATTTGGTGATCGGATGTCGTCTTATGAAGCCTTGGGGAAGAAATGCAAGTTCTTGGTCGATTGGTTCGATGTTGGCAAGGCTCGGTAGTTAGTTGAGTTTGTTCCGAGGCGGTGGTTAGGGTGTGAGTTTTGAGAGCAGAGGAACTAGCGCGATTACATTGGGCCTTTTTGAGTTCATGTGAAGAATAGGCGGGTTGCCTATAGGTTAGCATTTGCCGTCAGACTTAGGAAGCGATGCGTCCGATCGCCGTATTGTTATGTTAGGGAAGTATCGAAGATCCATCAGTGTTCGATAATAATGACCACGTTAGAGATAGTAACCGAGTTTTGAATCTTGACGATGTCGAAATGTAGTAAGGATTAGTGTCGGCGAACCGGTGATCGCATGCGATCAGGTACCATTTGTTGGGTACTTTGAGAAGGTTAATGCCTCGAGCAAAGTGACAAAAGTGGTATCATTTTGGTGATGTTAGAGTGTTTCCCGTGGACTTGGAGGTAAGCATTTTTGCTTGATTGTTTAGGGCGGTATGGCGGGATTGTTCTCGTAAGTATAGTAGTGAAGACTACATGCGCGCGGTTGTTTTGAGACTTAGAAGGAACATTCGGGACGAATGTTTCTAAGGAGGAGAATGTTATACCCGTAGTTCCGGGGTATGTATGCGGGCGTGCGTGCGAGAATCTGAGAAAGATTGGAAAGGAGGAAGAGGTGATTTTCCACGGAAAAGTTTAGGTTTTGTAAAGGAAAAAGGTTCGTTAATGGGAATTGGATTCCCAGTTTGGTATTCGGACTTCTGGAATATTAGAAATTATGGAATTTTATTTTGGAAATGGTCACGTGGGGCCTGGGTGAAATTCTGGTTTTGTAGAGCCAGCTTTGTTTTGAGATTTTGGCCATTGTGGATATTTTGGAAGATGTTTTATTTTGGGCCATTAGGAGGGTGACACGTGTCACCCACTAGGTGGCTTAGTAGAATGACGTTTGAGCACAGTGCAGGATTAGAGTCGTTTTTAAATGAAGCGTTTTACATAACTGCGAGGAAAATTCGGCTATGTCTTTTCTTATTTTGCGGATTTTTAGAGATGAAATGTTTTGGACCAGCGAGAGCGACACTTGTCACCTCGAGTTGGTGGAGTTAGACGGCCACGCTTGGGCGTTTGAAGGTCAGTTGGTGAGATATTTTGTGAGGATTTGTGGAGTAGGGACTAGGGGCACTTGGGCACATCTTGGCCTACACTTGCATAACACTTGGCTAGATCTTGGCCACTTGGTTGGCCTTTGCTTACCACCTATAAATACCCACTCCACTGAAGACTTCTACGTCCATCAAATCTCTAAGTCTTGAGAACCCTCTCTCCTCCTCTTGTTGACTCTCGTCCAAGGCCTCCCTCCCTTTCATGTGGCCTTGTGGCGAGAGCACCTCTCCCTTCCTAGTAGGCCCTTGGTAGAAACCTTCACTGTGGGGTGTTCGTAGGGTACCACTTGGTTGAGAAATACTCTCAAAAGTATTGTTATAATGCCCAAATACCTTAGCCTTATACCTTGTAGTATTCTAAGGTTATATCTATCTGAAAAGCCAGAAATACTATCATACTTCAGTCGGTCCTAAGCCAGAAACCTAAGGAAAATCTCCATGGTTAGTTGGAGTGCTTTGTAGAAGTTGGTTAGAACTTCTAAGGGTTGTTTGGGCGGGACGGAGCACCGGTGTAGGAGCGAAACATTGCTGAGGATCGACTTTAAACTCGGATAATTATGGGCTGATCGAGGTAATTATCTTGTCCCCCTATTGTAATTGGATATTAGATGTTGTTAGAATATATAGTTGAAGTATACTATATTTAGAACTGAAGGTAGGTGTTGCGATGTCTTTTGACTTAAGCACGAAGAATAAGGAAGCTGAGCTGTAATTACATAGGGTGTATTCTGATGGACTTGTGTAGTATTACGGTATAGTAGAATTGTACGTTCGGGTTAGATGTATAACCCCGGTTGGCTTGGTGGCGGCCTCGATAGAGAGGAGATTTCTGTTGTGGCGGGGAAGGTCTTTGCGAATTTTACGTAGAATGTTCTACGATGTTAATAAGCGCGCTTGTGGCCTTATAGGTTGAAGTGCTACGTGTGGAATGATCCAGCTTAGGAGTAGCCATTTGTTTGGGCGTTTTGCTATTAGTCGATACTGCGTCGCGAGGTATGTGAACCTCTTCTATCTCTCTAGCATGATATGTGTGAACTATGTAATGCGGTGAGGCGTACATGTGTTTGATTGTTGTAAAACATAAAGTGTTATAACGGCTTTATGGGAAGTTGGTTATATGACTTTATGTAGGTAAGAAAAATGGGTTGTGGTTTTGAAGATGGCGATTTGATTATAAGCGACTTGTTATGTGTTAATGAAGAACTTGAAGTATTTCAAAGGTTTATAAATCATTTTGAAAGAATATGTGTAATGTATTTTTGAAAACTTAAGAGTTATACTAGCTTTATGGGAAGTTAGGTATAGCGGCTTAAGAATGTTTCTTGATTTTGGAAATCGGGATGTGTATCGACAAACCAACTGCGGCGTTAACAAAGAAATGTTTTGAATAATTAAGTATGATTAAAACCGATAGAAACTTCCATCTGCGTAGAAGCTAAGATAAGACAAAATGATATTTCCTAGATCATGCATTCTTTGTAATAAGATTATTATAAATAAGAATAACCTACTTACATGTAAGGCTTATGTTTCTCAATTGGTTAATAAAAGGATTATATTCTTGAATGAATAAGACTATGAACTACGAAACCTTTTTAAAATAAGAAAGCTGGAACATTTGAAATTAGGCAAACTCGAGCGTTTGGAAAATAATGTTGTTACTTGATTTTACAAAGGTAAGTGTTTTAGTTTACTTAAAAAGCGATCACTCTATTTTATACTACGGGTATTGTGTGACTTATGTGATAAGCGGATCTTTTAAAGATTTAATGTATGAAATCGTTGGGGTTAGATACTCGAACTTGTTAGTAGAAAGTACCTTGTGTGAACAACTTGATTGTATTGGTTTGTGATAGCCTTGTAATACTTTCTTGTTGATTTGATAAGTAAACATGTTAGGATGCTACTTGTGTTAGTATCTTGTGATTGTTATGTAAGGGGTCATTCTTGCTGTGCTTACATTGTTAAAGGTAAGTCCATTGTCTTGTTATTATATCACCTACCCCCATTGTGTATCACAGGGCTTGCCACCGCCCGATGCGAGTCTATCGGCTATCACGGTCCTTGAGACTATGCGAACGCGGTATGCTCAGGATTGGTGATCATTCGGGTGTTTAGCTTTGATCGAGGATTCCTATCACGGTCTCTGAGGACTATCACGGTCCTTGAGGGGCTATGCGAGTGCGGAAGTCGGGGCGGATCTGAGGTTAGATTTGCGCCGATGCGGGGTATACCTCGGGTAGTCTAGGACCGAGTTCGAGAATACCTTATGCAGTGCATGTGTGACCTATGCGGGCTGCGAGAGTTCGAGGAATAGCGCGCGTTAATCTGCGGGCGGTGGCGGCCGATCTGTGGTGCGGTCTAGAGAGACCTCGTGATCTGATTTGTGGCGTTTGTAGTGCGGGGTCTTAGTAGTCGGCTATGCCTTCGTACTTACCGTGCGGTCTTATTGTGATGACTTTGAGGCGTGAGTCACGACTTGACATATTTGTAGTTGTTGTGAGCTGTAGTTTGGTTATCATACATGTCTCTCTGCTTTATATAGACTACTATGATTTCGATTCTGATGTTACTTCTGATTTCACATACTTGGTACATGTTATCTTGACCTCGCTGAAGCTGCGTTCATCGCGAGGAAAAGGTACACGATCGATGATCACCGCTCTTAGGAGTCACGATTGGCATTTAGGAAAGCTCGTTTCTCGGAAGCTTGCCGGTGGTATAGTCACTGTCGTTGTAGGTATTTACATTCGGGGTATGGCGGGGCCTGTCGTCATAGTTATTACAAATCTTAGAGTGCATGTGTAATCTTTGTTGTGGGCGGGAGTTTGTAAAAAGTTAAAGCATTTCTCTTTAAAAGATTGTTTATATATGCAGAAAGGCAAGTTTTCCTGATTATTGTTTTATATACATTTGTCTCATGTTATGTTTTATGTTCGTGATTACTCGATGTTGTATCACTAAGGTGCAGGGTAAGGCACTAGTCACGGGCCGGGTTTGAGCGTGTGATGAGTGTGAAATGGAAGTGGTAGCTTTCATGACTGTATAGGTAAGATTGTTCGGATCGAGGAACAAGGCTTGATGCGTTAAGTGGGTGGGTTGGGGCCATGTTGCGGGCCAACGCGGCCTGTTACGAGGTGGGGTCAGCTCTGGGTGGTCGCCCGGTGGTAAGTCACGAGGTGCTAGGCCCAGTTTAGATGACCATCGTATGAGTTAGTGGTTATGTTCGACGAGCGGATCGTGAAGGCGGGAATGGCCTTAAGGAAGATCGAGGCTAGTAAGATGACCAAGTTTGGAGTAGTGACTCCAAAGTTTTGGAAGCGAAGTGTGATGCGTATACTAGAAGAGTTCAAGTGTTAGAAGAGTCTGACGAGTAAGGGTAGAGCGGCATGTATTGCGAGCATAGATATGATCATTTCTGGTGAAGGGAGAAGGTGCGAAGGATGTATATTTTAGACATCAGGGATCGCATGCAGTCCGGTACCATTTGTTGGGTCGCCGGAGTGACACTAGAACCTCGCGGCAAAGTGACAAAAGTTTGTGATGTTAGAGGTGTTTCCTCGTGGACTTGGATGTAAGTATTTGCGCGGGTGTTTCGTGGCCAGTTGTGGAGTTAGCAACTTATTAGAAGAACTTTATCGTTATCAGTCTTGAGAAGGAACATTGGGACGAATGTTTCTAAGGAGGAGAATGTTATACCCGTATTTCAGTATATGCGTGAGGCGTGCGTATAAAATTTGAGCCTTAAAGATTTGGCAAATTCGAAATTTGGGCACAAGTGCGAAAAAGTCGTTTTCAGGCGAAGCGTTTCCACGACTACGTAGGGAAAATTAGGCTATGTCATTTATAATTTTTGCGGATTTTCCTAGAGGCGAAACATTTTGGACCAGCGGGAGGGTGACAAGTGTCACCTCACATTGGAAGAAGTGGGCGGCAAAGTGGGCGAGAAGGTGGCATGGTTAGGTAGGATATTTTGTGCAAGTTGTGTGGTAGATGGATAAGGTGCACATGGCTTGATCCAGCCTACACTTGCCTAACACTTGGCTTGATCTTGGCCATTGGTTGGCCTTTGCTTGACCTATAAATACCCTAAGTGATGAACTTTCTTCATCCACAAATCATTTGCTAAGTGTTAAAATCCCTCCCTTTAGTGTTGAGTTCGTCCAACTCCTCCTCTTTTGAGAGTCTTGGCCAGGGCCTCCTCCTCCACTTTGTAGTGCCACTGGGTAGAGGGTACCCACTAGCCTTGTTGCCTCGTATAAATACCCCTTTTGTGGTATAGAAATACTCTCCAGTATTGTTATAATGCCCAAATACCTTAGCCCAAATACCTTGTAGTATTCCCGAGTTACAACATACAAAAGCCAGAAAATACTATTATACTTCCTCGATCCAAAAGCGAAACCACAGGAAAACCTTCATAGTCGGTTGAAGTGTTAAGTAGAAGTTAGTTAGAACTTTAAGGGTTGTTTGGAGGCGGGTGGGAGGCGCGGAGTAGGAGCTAAACCTTGCTCGGGATCGACATATAAACTCGGATAATTTTGGGCTTATCAAGGTAAACACTCTTGACATACATTTGTAATTGGAAATTACATGTTGTTGGAATATATAGTTAAGGTATACTATATATAGAATTGAACATAGTTGTGCGGCAATGTCTTTTGACTTAAGCTGAATTTAAAGAAGAGAATGGCGTAATTACATGGGGTGTATTCTGATGAACTTGTGTAGTATTCTTGTGAGTAGAATTGTACACGTCAGGTTAGGCGTGCAAACCACACTGGTTGGCTTGGTGGCCGGCCTCGATAGAGGAGGAGATTTCTGTTGTTGCGGGGAGAGTCTTTGCGAATTTTACGTAGGATATTACATTGAGATCTAGATGTTAATAAGCGCCTTGTGGCCTCTATAGGTTGAAGTACTCGTATGGCGTGATCTACTTGGCAGGAGTAGCCAGCGGTTTGAAAGTACTTGGGCGTTTTGCTATTAGTCGATAATCGTCGCGAGGTATGTGAACCTCTTCCTATCTGTTCTAGCATGATATGTGTATAACTATGTAATGCGGTGAAGCGTACGTGTGTTTAATGTATTTGATTGGTTTGAAACATAAAGTGTTATAACGGCGTTATGAGAAGTTGGTTATAACGACTTTATGCAGTGAAAAATGCTTTGTGGTTTCAAAGGGTAATAGATTTGACTTATAGCAGTTTGATGTGTAGTAACAAAGAACTTGAAGTGTTTCAAAAGACCTTTTTGAAAGAAGAGTAATCTTGGCTTTGAAAACATAAGAGTTGTACTAGCTTTATGGGAAGTTAGGTATAACGTCTTAAGAGTGATAAAAGAATGGTTTCTTGATTTTAGAAGATAAGGACTTGACTTAATGGTATTGATATGAATTTTGTTAAAGTGTGAAACCTCGTTCGTGAGTAATGAGTACTTAGTTTTAAAGGGATAATGTTTCTTGATTTGAAATCGAATGAGTATCGACAAACCCTTTGCGGCGTTAATAAAGGAAAATGTATTGAATAATGAAGTATGGTATTAAAACCGGTAGAAACCTCCATCTGCATAGAAGCTAAGATGAGACAAAATGATATTACTTTTCCTAGATCATGGTTGCTTAATAAGATTGATTATAAGCAGAACAACCTACTCGCATATAAGACATATGTTTCTCAAAGCGTTTAAAGGAGAATTATGTTTTAAAGGATTAAAACTATGAACTACGAAACCTTTTCTAGAATGAGAAACTTGAGCATTTGTAATTAGGCAAACTTGAGCGTTTGGAAAATAAGGTTGTTACTTGATTTTACAAAGGAAAGCATTTTGGTTTATAACAATGTTAGTCACTCTATTTTTTTATACTACGGGTATCGGATGACCTTTGTAAAGAAATGGATCTTTAAAAGGAATTTAACGTCGTAGTACTTTAGGAGTTAAAACCGGACTTTGGCATAAAATGAAAGTACTTTGAGTTGTGTATAACTTGCCTATGCTTGTTGTTGTGAAGCTTGCCTATGCTTGTTGTTGTGAAACTTGCCTATGCTTGTTGTGATAGCCTTTGTTGTATTTACTGTACCCGCGTCTCTCGATGGAGGCGGTTGATTTGTTATGAGCGATTCTGCAAGGTCACGAGATGGGCGAGAACGCGTATTCCGTTTGATTATACCGAGTCCCGAGATGGCGGGGACACGTATTCCATCGATTATACAAGGTCCCGAGATGGCGAGGACGCGTATTTCATCGGATTATACGGAGTCCACGAGATGGCGAGGACCGTATTCCGTCGATTATTCACGAGTCGCGGGATGGCGGGACACGTATTTCATCTGGTTATCATACATGTCTCACTGCTTTATATAGACTATTATGATTTCATTCTGATCTTTTCTGATTTCACATACTTGGTACTGTTATGCGACCTCGCCCGAAGTGCGTTCATCTGCAGTGGAAATGCATCGGTTGTGGATCTCGCTCATAGGATCCATGATTCGTGTCGGAAGCCCATTTCTTGAGGCTTATCTTTTGGTATGTTACCACGATGCATGGATTCTTATACATTCGAGGGTATGGCGGGGCCTGTCCGTCATAACATTGATAAAAATCTTAAGTGCATGCTTGTTGTGGCGGGGTTTGTAAAAAGGATAAGCTGTTCGGGTATTTATGTATATATATGATGAAGGCAAGCTGTTTTGGTTGCTTTGTTTATTTATCTTGTCTCTTAATTCATGTTCATGTTTTTATTTCATTGATTTTCTCGATATTGTATCACTAGGGTGCGGGGTAAGGCACGATCAGTCGGAGTTCGGATCGTGACATAAGCGATCATGTCAAGTCGAGGACTCACGCCCTCAAAGTCATCCTCGTGCAAGTGGAACTCGCCGCCAGCTGCCGGCGATCTAAGTACAAATCATGTGATCGTATAACATGTCTCGGCCCGTCTCATGGACCCGATATAGAAAGCGTGTGGAATACATTCGGTTCATCTCATGAACTTCGGTAGTCGGATGGAATACATTCGGTTCATCTCGTAGAACTTCGGTAGTCGGATGGAATACATTCGGTCCGTCAGTGGGCGCGATGGTCGAGTGAAATACATTCGGTTCATCCCGTGAGCGGTGGTCGATGAAATATATTCGGTTCATCCCGAGCCAGCGGTAGTCAGTGAAATACATTCGGTTCATCCCGTGAGCAGCGGTAGTCGAGTGAAATACATTCGGTTCGTCCCGTGAGCGGTGATCAGTGAAATACATTCCTTGCAACAAGTCTATCTGCGCAAACATAGGCAAGTTACACACAACTTAAAGTACTTTCATTTTATGACAAAGTCGGGTTTTAACCTAAAGTACTACGTCACGTTAAATTCCTTTTAAGAGATCCATTACTTTTATAAAGTCACCGATACAGTAGTATAAAAATAGAGTGACTTACGTCTTTTGAGTAAACCAAAACAACTTCCATACTTTCCTTTTTTAAAACCAAATTAAGGCAATACCATTGCCTTCTTTTTAGACAAAACACTTCTCTTTTTAAAGTCAAGTTACCACATTAAAACCAATGATGAAACCCTTCTTTTGTTTTCATAAAGTCGTTTATAACTAACTTCCCATAAAGGCATTATAACACTTTGTTTTCAAAACCAATTTAAGACAAAACAATGCCTTTCTTTTCCTAGAGTTCGGTTTGCCTAATTTCAATTACTCAAGTCTCTTTATTTTAGAAAAGTTTCATAGTTCGATGTCTTAATCTCCTTTAAAACAATTGAGTAACATATGCCATAGGCGTGAAGCGATTTATTCTTGTTTATAACCATTTGTTAAGCGACCATGATCTAGAAAAATGTAATATCATTTTGTCTCATCTTAGCTTCTATGCGGATGGAGGTTTCTCTTGGTTTTAATACTTCATTATACATTTTCCTTTATTACTTATTTGCAATGGTTTGTCGATATTCATTACGATTTAAAATCGATAAAACATTATTCCTTTTAAAACCAAGTACTCATTACTCACGAATGAGGTTTCACACTTTTAACAAACCATATCAATACAATTAAGTCAGTCTCTTATCTTTTAAGATTAAGTCTCTTAACTTCTAAAAATCGATAAACCATTCTTTTATCTCTCTTAAGGCGTTATACCTAACTTCCCGTAAAGCTAGTATAACTCTTATGTTTTCAAAACCAAGCATTTCTCTTCTTTCAAAAGGTTTCTTATTTCCTTTGAAATACTTCAAGATTCTTCTTATTGGGCTTAAGTCAAAAGACATTGCGTAACACTACATTCGATTAACAAACGTCGTCTCTAGTACTATATATATTCCTTTTAAAATATTTCAAGGTTCTTATTATTCAGGCTTAAGTCAAAAGACATTGCCATACAACTATATTCGATTAACACGTCGCCTACCATATTATATATACATATTATTGGGCTTAAGTCGAAAGATATTGCCACCTACGTCGTCTACCGTGCTATATGTATTCTTTTAAAAATACTTCATGCTCGAAGTATAGGAGAATCACATACCTCGCGACGATTATCGACTATAAGCAAAGCGCTCCACGGCTATAACGGCTAGCCTTGTCCACCTTCTAAGTAGCACATCTACTTGCGGAACATTCAACCGATAAAGGTTATCGATCTGTAAATCTGATCCTATGTACATCTGATTTAAATCTTCTACTTATATATTCTTACGATGTGACTTGATTCAAGTCTATACGTAATATCCTTACATTGATTCAATTCTCTTCTATGAATCTTATATTCATTTCAATTCTACTACGATATGTAATTTCCAATTACAATGGAAGAATGATAGTATTTACCTTGATGAGCCCAAAATTATCCAAGTTTAATGTGGCTCACGAGCAGCGTTAAGCTCTACTCCGTCTTGCTCGACGCTCCAAACAACCCTTAGAAGTTCTCGCAACTTCACTTAACACTTGACCCGACTATGAAGGTTTTCCTTAGGGTTTTGTTTAGTGGCTAAAGGAAAGTATAATAGTATTTAGACTCTACGTATAGAGAGTAACTTTGGAAAGTACTACAAGGTAAAAGGGTTAAAGTATTTGGGCATTATAACAATACTTGAAGAGTATTTCTATACCACAAAGGGGGTATTATCGAAAACAACTAGGCTAGGGGTACCCCCGGCTAGGAGCACCTGAGGGGAGAGGGAGGCCTCGGCGAGACTCTCAAAGAGGGAGGAGTTGGGCGAACTCGTCTCTCAAAGGGGAGGATTTTTAACACTTAGAAATGATTTTGGATGAATAATTTCATCAACAAAGGGTATTTATAGGTCAGAAATGGCCAACCAATGGCGAGATTCTTCAAGTGTTAGGCAAGTGTAGGGCTAGGATTAAGCCATGTGCACCTTATCCGTCTACCACGTCAACTTGCACAAAATATCCTACTAACCCATCCACCCTTTTAGTCCCTTTACGCCCACTTCCTTCCAATGTGAGGGTGACACGTGTCACCCTCCGTTGATCCAAAATGTTCGTCTCTCGGAAAAATCCGCCAAAAATTATAAATGACATAGCGGAATTTTCCGCCATGAAAACAGTAAAGCGTTTACGTCAACGACTCCTTCGGCACTTGTGGACAAATTTCGAAACTTATCAAGTCTTAAGGCTTAAATTTTATACGTACGCCCTCACGTACATACTTTGGAAATACGGGGTATAACATTCTCCCCTCCTTAGAAACATTCGTCCCGAATGTTCCTTCTCAAGCGGATAACGATGAAGTTCTTCTAACAAGTTGTCCACGCCACACACGCCATGAAATAACACACATTCTCTTCCTTCCTTACTCGTCGTGCCCTACCGAACACTTGAACTCTTCTAGTATCGTTACCACACTTGGTCATCGCTTGGTTCCCAAAACTTTGGAGTCACCACCTCGAACTTGGTCACCTTACTAGCCTCGATCTCTCTTAAGACCATTCGGCCTTCACGATCGACACGGTCGAACACGTCCACGAATTCATGCGATGGTCATCTAAACGGGCCTAGCATCCTCGTGACCCTACCACTGGAGGACCACGGGTGACCCACCTCGAAACAGGCAGCGGGTTGGTCCATGACATGGCCCAACCCGACCATGCGCGTCAAGCTCTTGTTTCCGTCCGGAACAATCTTGCAAATCACGTCATGAAAGCTACCACTTCCTCTCACGCTGCCCATGGACTTATCCTTTCAACTAACCATTTTTTTACTCATAACTAACATGCGCTATCAGTTCATAGCACGCAACAACAGATCATCATATCGAGCATGCAAAACTACAGAGGTTAAGGATATACAGAATCTGGCTCCGCTCTAATCATAGGCACGCCTGCGGCGCATGCGTATGAAAGCGATGAACACGCCCGCGTCCGGTAAGGCTGCGCCAGCTGCGGTGCCCTCTATAAGCACGGTCTCGTCCATGGCCACGGCGGCGCGGTGAAACAAGCACGATAAAAGCGACATTCGGGATGGCGTGCGCCGCATCGTCTGGCCCGAGGGACATGAATCCTGGCGGCTAGAACTCGCGTATATGTGAACGAAGCCACAGGCTCGACCGGCTCCCAAATACCCGAGCGTCACGAAGGCGCGGAGGACCACTCTGTCTTGGCGGAGTGCATAACTAACTTTCTTCTTGAGTCGGTCGCCTCGAAAGTTACCAAAGGACCTGTTGTCACAGCCTGCCTGGCGATCTCGGTCGTTCGTGCGACCTCTCAGTGCCTCGCATCTGGTGCATGAGCTTGCGTGCGGGCAATGTCCGTACGGTGAAGAAACTACACCGTACAAGCCTACGCCAAGTAATCATCTAACCGGTGATGTAGCGGTGTACTCTGTCCTCCATATCGGCTACTCTGGCGAGGACATCACGAGCTAATGAGTCGAACTCCACATTGTACTCTCTAGTCGCCGTCTGTCTCGACATCGTCGGCCAGAGCCCTCCTCATCTGTGGATGCAAGAAGTGTTCAAGTAATGCCTTTGAGAACTCGTCCCATATAGTGGAAGTGCATCCTCTCCCGGGGCGGTTCCGCGAATCAAACGATCGTGCGGTATCGCGCGGCCGTCGAACCTAGGACCAGCGGCTCGGTCTTGATGCCTTGATCACTCTCATGACGTGTAGCTGGGATGAACTCCTGCGAGATCATCCTCGAGCCTCGACCCGTAAAACTCTGGCGGGTTACATCTCGGAAAATCCCGTAGTCTCAGCCCATGCGCTCGGGGTGAACTACGGGTGCTCACGGGCTGGAGCTGCTGCGTCGGCCTATCGCCATGTCAGCCCACGATACGGCGATGGCGAACCATCTCGCTTGTAACCCGTCTCCTGCCCTTGGTGTGGGGCGGAGGCTCGAGTCTTGTAGTCTCGGCGACGGCTGCTGCGACTCTAAACTCTTTGGTCTTTGGCGGCGTGAAACTTCGCCGTCGGGCTCTTGTCTCAGTCTTGGCGGGCTGCGCCCTCGTACTCCTATGTATCCCACGCGGCTCCTCCCGGTGCCGCACTGGGCGGGGTTGCACTTGCGAGGCATAGCGGTAAAGGAAAGGAATCGTCGAGAGGGTCCGACTTATCACGCGACTCTAAGGCACGATCTCAAAATGAGAAGAATGAAACCAATCCTAAATGTCCTATAGCCTCACGATTATAGATGTGGTGCCTGACAACTGCGATAATCAAGACTACTAGACGCGGTGCGTAGACACTTTCAGGATTAGCGCTCGATACCACTTTTGTCACGACCGTTCGGCACTGTGATGCCTTACCGGCACCTGGTGATACAACATCGAGAGAAAAACCGGTGAAATAAAAGCGTTAAACATTCAAATAGACATGGATCAAGATAAAGAAAATAGGCGACCCAAAGCGGTTGCCTTTACGACATATATATATATAGACATTTGAGCGATTACAATCACAGCCACGCCCCAGCGATTACTCTGGACCTACAAGATTTATCTGACAACTATGGCGGGGGCCGCCATACCACGAATGTGCAAGAACCTACGGACTCGGGGTAACATGCAAAGATAAGCCTCAGAAGGAATGGAGCTTCCCAAGGCTGAAATGTGATCCTGGCGGGGATCGGCGGTCGATGTACCTCTACTGCGGCGTGAGCGGCCCGAAGGAGGTCGATCTGGCGGTACCAAGTATGTGAAGCGTAAATCGTAAATGAAATCATAACGATCTATATAAAGCGGGAGACATGTTTGATAACCAACTTCGATTCGTAACATAAAGCGATCATGTCAAGTCGAGGACTCGCGCCACCAAAGTCATCCCCATGCGTGGAACTCCGCCCGCCATTTGGCGGTCTAGGTACAAATCATGTGATCGTATAACATGTCTCGGCCCGTCTCGTGGACCCGATGAAAGCGTGTGGAATACATTCGGTTCGTCTCGTGAACTTCGGTAGTCGGATGGAATACATTCGGTTCATCTCGTGAACTTCGGTAGTCGGATGGAATACATTCGGTCCATCCGTGGGCGGTAGTCAGTGAAATACATTCGGTTCATCCCATGAAGCGGTGATCAGTGAAATACATTCGGTTCATCCGTGAGCGGTAGTCAGTGAAATACATTCGGTTAATCCCGTGAGCGGTGGTCAGTGAAATACATTCTCGGTTCATCCCGTGAGCGGTAGTCAGTGAAATACATTCGGTTCATCCCGTGAGCAGCGGTAGTCAGTGAAATACATTCCTTGCACAACAAGTCTATCATGCGCAAACATAGGCAAGTTACACCTGACTTAAAGTACTTTCGTTTATGACAAAGTCGGGTTTTAACCTAAAAGTACTACGTGCGTTAAATTCCTTTTAAGAGATCCATTACTTTTATAAAAGTCACGATACAGTAGTATAAAAATAGAGTGACTTACATCTTTTGTGTAAACCAAAACAACTTCCATACTTTACTTTTTTAAACCAAATTAAAGCAATACGTACCTTCTTTTTAGACAAAACACTTCTCTTTTTAAAGTCAAGTTACCACATTAAAACCAATGATGAAACCCTGCTTTTGTTTTCATAAAGTCGTTTATAACTAACTTCCCATAAAACATTATAACACTTTGTTTTCAAAACCAATTTAAGACAAAACAATGCCTTTCTTTTCACTAGAGTTCGGTTTGCCTAATTTCAATTACTCAAGTCTCTTTATTTTAGAAAAGTTTCATAGTTCGATGTCTTAATCTCCTTTAAAACAATTGAGTAACATATGCCATAGGCGTGGCGATTTATTCTTGTTTATAACCATTTGTTAAAGCATGATCTAGAAAAATGTAATATCATTTTGTCTCATCTTAGCCATGCGGATGGAGGTTTCTCTTGGTTTAATACTTCATTATACATTTTCTTTTATTAGCAGTTTTGCAATGGTTTGTCGATATTTATTACGATTTCGAAATCGGTAAAACATTATTCCTTTTAAAACCAGTACTCATTACTCACGAATGAGGTTTCACACTTTTAACAAACTTCGTATCAATACAATTAAGTAAAGTCTCTTATCTTTTAAGATTAAGTCTCTTAATTTCTAAAAATCGATAAACCATTCTTTTTATCTCTCTTAAGACGTTATACCTAACTTCCCATAAAGCTAGTATAACTCTTATGTTTTCAAAACCAAGCATTTCTCTTCTTTCAAAAAGGTTTCTTATTTCCTTTGAAATACTTCAAGATTCTTCTTATTGGGCTTAAGTCAAAGACATTGCGTAACACTACATTCGATTAACACGCGTCGTCTGCGGTACTATATATATTCCTTTTAAAATATTTCAAGGTTCTTATTATTCGGGCTTAAGTCAAAGACATTTGCCATACAACTATATTCGATTAACTGCACGTCGTCTACCATATTATATATACATATTATTAGGGCTTAAGTCGAAAGACATTGCCACGCGTCGTCTGTACTATATGTATTCTTTTAAAAATACTTCATGCTCAAGAGTATAGGAGAATCACATACCTCGCGACGATTATCGATTATAAGCAAAAGCTCCGCAGTATAACGCTAGCCTTGTCCACGCCTAAGTAGCACACTACTTGCGAACAATGACGATAAAGGTTATTCGATCTACTGTAAATCTGATCCTATGTACATACGATTTAAATCTTCTACTTATATATTCTACGATGTGACTTGATTCAAGTCTAATGCGTAATATCCTTCTATTCAGTTCAATTCTCTTATGAATCTTATATTCATTTCAATTCTACTACAGTATGTAATTTCCAATTACAATGGAAGAACGATAGTATTTACCTTGATGAGCCCAAAATTATCCAGAAGTTTAATGTCGCTCACGAGCAGCGTTAGCTCCTACTCGTCTTGCTCGACGCTCCAAACAACCCTTAGAAGTTCTACTGTGGCTTACACTTAACACTTGGCCTATGAAGGTTTTCCTTTGGGTTTTGTTTAGTGGCTAAAGGAAAGTATACTAGTATTTAGGGCTCTGCGTATAGAGAGTAACTTTGGAAAGTACTACAAGGTAAAGGGTTAAAGTATTTGGGCATTATAACAATGCTTGGAGTATTTCTATGCAGAAAGGGTATTATCACGAAAACAACTAGGCTAGGGGTGCCATGGCTAGGAGCACATGAGGGGAGGAGGCCCTCGGCCGAGACTCTCAAAAGAGGGGAGGAGTTGGTGAACTCGTCTACCGAAGGGGAGGATTTTTAACACTTAGAAATGATTTTGGATGAAGAATTTCATCAACAAAGGGAATATTTATAGGTCAGAAATGGCCAACCAATGGCCAAGATTCTTCCAAGTGTTAGGCAAGTGTAGGGCTAGGATTAAGCCATATGCACCTTATCCGTCTGCGTCAACTTGCACAAAATATCTACTAACCCGTCCCGCATAGTCCTTTCTGCCCACTTCCTTCCAATGTGAGGTGACAGCGTATCACCCTCGTTAATCAAAATGTTTCGTCTCTCGAAAAATCCATAAAAATTATAAATGACATGGCGGAATTTTCCATGCAGTAAAGCGTTCGTCAACGACTCCTTTCGGCGCGTGTACAAATTTGAAACTTGCCAGTCTTAGGCTTAAATTTTATACGTCGCCCTCGCGTACATACTGCGGAAATAGGTATAACAATCGATTGTGTTGTGCTACACGATGTCGAGCTATAGGATATTTAGGATTGGTTTCCATTCTTACCGGCTCTGAGATCGTGCCTTAGAGTTGTGTTGTAAAGTTGGACCCTCTAACGATTTCTTTTTCCTTACCGTTATGCCTCGCGTGGGAACAAACCGGGCCAGGAGGGCAAAGCGGTAGAGGCTGCGATTAATCTGAGAGGGTTCGTGGCACGAGCCAATCATCACAGGGTGGTACTTCATTTAGGGAGTTACTGCGGCGTCACTAGCCCCGAGTTTGCCAATGGCGGCGATTCCTACTGCGGCCATGACATTTGAACGCAGGTTCCGCGGCAAGGAGCAGAGAATATAGATTCTGGCGACGCATTTACTAGCATGGATTTGGCTACAGAGTATCTGCGATATCTGCGAGTCTTGATGACTATCTAAGAGAGGTTGTGCAAGAAATTCTTGATTGGAAGCTTGAGCATGGCACGTATGCGGGCTTATGCGCGTGAGCCAAGCGTAGAGATCGGCGGGTTAACGGGGCGAAGAGGCGAGCAATGAGTCGCTTTGGTAACTTTGGCGAATCGCCTCGCGGCCAATTAGATATGCACGTCCGCGGTGCGAGTGGTCCTCGCATGGTTCCGGGCGTTCGGTATGCGAGTTGGTGAGCTCGAGCTTAGGTTCCGCATTCTGCGTAGGTTCCGGCCCGGATTGATTTTCCCGGTGTTCGCAATGTAGCGGGTTATCCGGGAATGTCGTCTTTTAGTTAGTGCTTGTTGTACTCAGTGTCGGGCAGTGTCGAAGGATATCCTAGTAGGAGGACTCGGCGCCGGGATCGGTGGGTAGTTAAGTCATCTTGTGGTATGTCGCCTGCAGGCGGGTTTTATTAGAAACGACTAAGGGAGTGACGGTAGAAAAAGGTATATCGCCAACCTGCAGAGATCGGTATGTGTGATAAGGCAGTATATCATAAGTGCTAAGTTACGATGTGATTATTGTTAGTTGTGATTAGAAACCATGGTTAGTAAAAGGGTAAGATTGGGGATAAGAAAAGTGTGAGCCTTAGAGCTTTATGCGTAGAGACCTTAGAGGTAAGGTCATCTAGGTAAAGATGTATTGTTATGTTTGATCCTTATCGGTCATGGTGCGAGAGCTATGTTGTATAATAAGTCCACTGGTAGTGTGAAATGAAAGAGGGTAGTTGAGCTAAGAAGGCCGCTAGGTTTTCATAGCGTGATAGTGAGAGTTTTAGGATCGGGGCTAGTGTTTTTGCGTTGCGAGTCGGGTTGAGGCGCGTTGCGGGTCAACCAGCGACCTGTATGGTGGTGAAGGGTCGGTTGTGGTGGTCATTGTGATAGGGTTATGAGGGTGTTAGGCCCGTGTTTGGTTAACCAGTGTCACGATGCGTGGATCGTTCGACCGATGGTCGGGCGAGGGTCGGCCGATCTTGTCTTCTAGTAAAGGCCGTGTACTCGGTAGTGAGTTGCGGGATGATTATTTGAAGGTTGCGTGGTGCACACTTTCACCTTATGTCGAGCGGTGGAGCCCGATTCTGGTATTTCGTTTTGGAAGTTTTACGAGCGGGGTTAGGAACTCGGTGAGTCTCGTATCGTATTAAATCCTCGGGCGGTGTTTTGATTTGAGTGTAGTGAGATTGTTGTCTCTGTGGAGAAGTGTTTAAGTTACCATTTAGGTGTTAGGATGTGCCTATGAAGCCTTGTAGGGGCGGGAGTGGTTGTCGGTCGATTGGTTCGATGTTGGCAAAGTTCGAGATAGTTGGTTCGAGCTTGTTCGGCATTTGTGGATAGGGTGAAGCTTGTCCGAGAAGAGGTTGTTGGCGGCTCGGAGAAATCGTGCGGATAAGCGCGGCGCAAGTTGAAGTTAATGGTCGGTCTTGGGAAGGTACCGCCACGGATAGGGTGTAGCGAGTTTTGAAGCGAATCGATGTGAGAGATATGGTAAGAAAGAGTTGAGTGTGCGAGAAAGTGCGGCAGCGTAAGAGAAGCGAGCATGTATTGCGACATAGATGTGATCATTTCTTTTTGTAAGGAGAAGGTGCGAAGGAAGTATATTTTAGACCTCGGGTAAGGGCTTTATTATATTTAGAGGTGTTTATAAGTGGACTTGGATGTAAGTATTTGTGCGGTGTTTGTGGCGGGTGTGGCGGGATTGTTTTAAGTATAGCGGTGAAGACTATCTTTAGCGCATGTTTGTTGAGACTTAGAAGGAACGTCGGGACGAATGTTTCTAAGGAGGAGAATGTTATACCGTATTTCGAGCTTAATATGCGTGGGGCGTGCGTAGAAAAGTTTGAAGCTTAAAGTAGGCTTGGTAGACTTTATTTGTGCACAACACGGTTAGAGTCGTTTTTTGGCGAAGCGTTTTACATAACTGCGAAGGAAAATTCGGCTATATCGTTTTAATTTTTGCGGATTTTTGAGAGGCGAAACATTTTGGACCAGCGGGAGGTGGCATGTGTCACCCTCGTGTTGGGCGTCTTTAGGCGACGCACGATTTGCAAGTCAAGTGGGTAAGATATTTTTGTAGATATTGTGAGGGTTTTAAGGGTAGGGACTAGGGACTAGAGGCGGGCGCATCTTGGCCTCTCACCCCGCTTGGCTAGATCATGGCCCTTGATTTCCTATAAATGCCCTCCCCTTTGAAGACCTTACGTCAAAAACTTTCTAAGTCTAAAATCCTCCCATACTCCTTGCAGTGTTTCGTCAAACACCCCTCCACTTTGAAGGCCATGTGCAGTAAATTTTCCCCACTCACAGTGGGGTTGGTAGAAATTACCACCGCTTGTGGTGTTGTCTGCATAAATACCCCCTCTTGGTAGAAATACTCTCAGTATTGTTCTTATACCAAAATACCTTAGCGTATACCTTGTAGTATTCGAGATACTCTATCACGTAGATCCGAAATCACTAGTATGTCCTTTGTCTCAGCCAGAAACACACAGGGAAAATCTTCACGATTGGTTGAAGTATTTAAGAAGAAGTTGCGTAGAACTTCTAAGGGTTGTTGGAGGCGGGTTGGAGCACCGGAGTAGGGTAGCGTTGCTTTCGGGACCCGACGTTTATACTTGGATAATTTTGGGCTTCACAGGAGTAAATAACTAACATACCATTGTAATTGGAAATTACATACGTAGTTGTATAAATGAATATAAGATTCATAGAAGAGATTTGGCTGTAATAGTAGGATATTGGAAAAGACTTCGAAATGAGCCCGAAATCACGTGAGAAGAATAATCTGAGTAGTCTAGTCATTGGTAGACTAATATAACCTTTATAGGTTGAATGTTGCATAAGTAGCATGTCTACTAGAAGGTGAACAAAGCTAGTCGGGTTATAAGCTAGTGGGCGTTTGCTAATAGTCCGATAATCGTCGCGAGGTATGTGATTCTTCGCATCCTCTTGGCGTGATATTTTAAGGAATTTATATATGAAATGCGGTGAAGCGTGCGTGTGTTAAGCGAATAATAATTACGGCAATGTCTTGGACTTAAGCACGAATAATAATTACGTGATGTCTTGGACTTAAGCCTAAATAATAATTAAATCGATGTCTTTTGACTTAAGCGAATAAAAAGAATCGAAGTATTTCAAAAAATTAGAAACACTTTTGAAAGAAAGTAACACTTGGTTTTAAAAGCTTAAGAGTTATACTAGTTTTATGGGAAGTTAGGTATAGCGGCTTAGAGTGATAAAAAGAATGATTTATTGATTTAAGAAGTTAAGAGACTTGATCTTAAATGATAGGGACTTGACTTAATTATATTAATGTGAATTTTGTTAAAAAGTGTGAAACCTCGTTCGTGAGTAATGAGTATTTTGGTTTCAAAGGAATGATGTTTTCTTGATTTGGAAATCAGAATAAATCATCGAACAATGACCACAGTGATAACTAATAAAAGAGGAAATGTATTGACTAATAAAGTATTATTAAAACGTTAAAAACTCCATCTGCGTAGAAGCTAAGATGAGACAAAATGATATTACATTTCCTAGATAAGCCATTCTTTGTAATAAGCTGTGTCGGCTATTATGAACCCGGGAATAACCTACTCACACTTTATAAAATTATATGTTTCTCAAAATTGTTTTAAAGTTAAAAGCTATGAACTCACGAAACACTTTGAAAATGATGAAACTTGAACGCATTTAATTGAATGCAAGCTTGAGCGTTTGGAAAATAATGTTACTTGATTTTACAAAAGAAGTGTTTTGGTTTACTTGAAAGATAGTCAAATGTTATTTTTATATACTACTCACCAGTATTGTGTGACTATTTGTGAAGCGAAACCAGATCTCTTAAAGTTTTTGTATGAAGTACTTTTAGGGGATAAAAAAGCGATCTTATTAATCGCTATAGTAGAAAGTACGCTTGTGTGAATAACTTGATTGTGTTGGTTTGTGATAGCCTTGTAATACTTTCTTTGTTGATTTGATAAGTAAACATGCTAGGATCTCGCGTGTGTTATTATCTTTTGTGATGTTTGTGTAAAGGGGTTTTCCACTTGCGATTGCGGCTTAAGTTGTTTAGCTGCTCAGTAGATTATGTTGGTATTATACCACTCGCGCTTGACATCGTCCGGAGGTTAAGATGCCCCTCGATGCGGGGTAGGCTCGGGGCGGTAGTCTGTGTGACCTATGGTCGAGAATACCTCATGCGGTCACAGGGAGAACTGTCTGCCGGGGCTGCGGGAGCTCGGAGTTGGTGTCGCGGCCTTTATGAGTGCGTCTGCGATTGCATGCAATAGCCAATCGCGGACTGAGTCGAGCGGATGTAGGGATAGCTACCCTCGTGCGAGGAATACCTGCATGCGGGCCCATTGAAGTGGCCTATGCGGAGAGTGCAGGGAGATTCGAGGCTGAAGCCTTGCGGCACATTAGATCTTTGCGGGCGAGTGGCGGTATGACTTTGATCATGTAATGGTCTAGGCGGTATTCATGAGCGTACGATTTATGACACTTGTTTGTCTTGTAGGTTTTAGTA